>MU120904.1:17612-64955 GCA_014904835.1 Paxillus ammoniavirescens
ATTACTGTCCAAGGCCATGTATTAAAATACTTGGACGCTGTCGAGTTGGTCAAAAAGTCAAAATTAGGACCCCGAGAGTGCACAAACAAAGCCAACTAGGGGAGTCCGTGTTGAAAATTCTATCTCTGGTTGCCCCTTGACAAGGATCAAGTCTTCCGCAGGAGAGCGGCTTTTCGGGGAAGCACACTCCGACCCAAATATATTCCCACGACCAGATATTTGAGACCTTTCAGCCACAATTGTCCCACACCCCAGTGACCCTTACCGCTTTTGTGATGGTTGTCACTGGGAGGTTCAGATGAGTACGAAGGCAAGTGCAAGAGTAGAAGAGTGGGACATATACCATTAGATAACTAGCAGGAGAGTACGTGAAACTGGCAGGAGTCAAGGAACGTCTATCGTCATAGCTCGCCTCGGAGGCACATAGTCGATCTGTACATCACTAATAACTGTGAAGGATCCATCATCCGTAGACATCTCTTCCTGCTCTTCCGCAATTGCGTCACCACTTGGCTGTTCTAGTATGTTAGCGAAGCCGACCTCGATGACGGAAAACCATTTGGTAAGATCGTCTACTGTCCGAGCGAGGTGAGAGTTTGTAGCCTCCGGTGATTCCATCAGAGACACAAAGTCAAGTGGGAAAATGGGAGGGCCAAGAGTAGACACCGCCACAGGTACTGATGTTAGAGATAGTGACGTGGCATGGGAGAACTTTGCAGACCCATGTTTGCCCCGTTTATCTGGACGGTGCGGTGAGGTGTTCCGCGTGGTGGGAAGTGATAGTGTTGATGCATTCGCGTCTGCGTGGCCGCCCAAAGGGTTTGAACCGAGCAGACTGGGCGGTGGACGAGAGATGGGAATGAGGGATGATGGTGATGGCGGAAGCAAGTCAGTCATTCCCATGGGCTGAATATCAGCGTGCGACATCCTGTGTAGTGTTGTGTCGTCATCAAAGAGGCCACGCAACGAGGTCGGTAGGCGACTTGGTGTTGGGCGTACTGTGGAAACCACAGAAGGAGTGCCCAAAGGGCTGCAGGGATGCATTTCTTCATCCAGGTTGAGCGTTGCCTTGAGCGAACCACGCCTAACAGTATCAAATTCCCAGAGGTCATCCTCTTCTTCATTTATGTGTTGTAAACTGCAAAAGAAAAATGAGTTCATTTATTGCCACTGCGGCTCCGATAAATCTTACTCTTTCTTCTCTTCACCCTCCCAGTCGAGGGGCCCAGCTACACTGGCTCTCGATCCACCGCTTTTAATCCAGGCATCGAAGGCGAGAATTAGTTCTCTTAACACGACCACGTTCACTTTCGAAACCGACTTGATCCACTTCGTCTTAGCAAGCTCATCAGCAGAGAGACGCTGGTGACAATATCAGTAAAGCGACCATGTCCCCAAATTCCAGATACACACATCACTAGGTGTTTCTCGAAGGCAATGAGAGACAAAATCCCGCATATCTTTGCTACCTTCCCCTTCCCCTAACCTCGGAGGTTTGATTTTGGAGATCAGTTGCATGACTTTAATTGCATCTCTCAAATCTGAGTGTGGAGGAGCGCCTTTTGCCATTTCATACACCATGATGCCCAAACTCCATATATCAGCTTTGCAGTCGTACACGGGAGTTGGTTGGGCAACCTCCGGCGCCATCCAATTCGGAGTGCCCATGAGTGTGTTCCGTTTACTTGTCGTTGTGGCGGATAGAGCAGAGACACCGAAATCGCAAATCATGACTTTCCCGGTTGCGGTAATGAGTATGTTGGCGGCCTTGATATCACGGTGGATGATCGCTGATTTATGGAGGTAGCTTAGCCCGACGAGTACTTCGCGAGTGATGATGACTATGAAACGCTCTTCAAGTACCCCGTCTTTCGAGGTCTGCATGAGTGTACGGACACTGCCTCCCTGAGCAAACTCCATGGCGATCCAAACACGAGGACCATCCAAATAACAACCATAGTACTTGGTAACATTCGGGGCGTCTCGAAGTTGGGTCAAAAGTGCCACTTCGCGCTGAATTGCCTCGACGTCGTCGTCTGCTGTATCAAGGTTTATGATCTTGAGAGCCACGATGTTTCCTGTGGGTATATGGACGCCTTTGTGGACGGAACCGTAGGCACCCTTGCCAACAGTTTCGAGGCGTCGAAAAAGCTGGTGCACGGTGACCTGGGCCATGCCTGGTACTCGACTCGGACCCTGTTTCGAAGCTGGTGAAAGGGTGAAGACGGTGGTATTGATCAACACGCGAGTGATTGCAACATTCTGACCTTGCTGGAAAGATTCCAGGTCACGTGTAGTTATTATGTAAGTAAGGTGATCCGAATCGATCTGCGGCAAGGACATGATTGAAGCGACAACCAGCAGGTTGTGATGGACTTCGATGTGGCCCCAATTCAAGCGGTCACCCGCGAATTTCTCGCGGTAATCCTTGCAGGCTTCGGGGATGAGTGAGTGGTGGTGTTTCGTGTACATTTTGGAAGGCTGATTTTTCACAGCCTCGTCCCCTTAACAGGCGACGTGGGTGACGAGCCTTGCCCGAAAGCACTGCTCCCCATTTCTAATAAACCCATGATCGACTACGCCCTTACATGGGTAGAACAGTCCGGAATCAAAGGTGTGACCATGCATTGCATACCATCAGCGCCTTAATAGACAGGATTATGCCAGATGTCCTATTGATATGTCCCTCCTCTCATCGACCTTCGATCTCACATTACATTCACTCCGAGTCATCGGCATCGTCGTCATCTTTGAACATAGACATTCAGACATTCGACGAATCCCAGGAGCTAAGTGTCGGGACGTGCTCCATACTCAGGCACTTCTCCGGCCGCATCCAAGAGGACTTTGTTTTACTTCCTTGTGACTTGGTCCCACCCCCTTCGCTTCCCCTTTCAAAGCTCCTCAACAAATTCCGCACCGAAACCACTTCCGATGGTGCGATTGTGACCACTTGCTGGTTTGAGGCACCAAGAACGGAAGTATCTGCAGCCCCTGATGAGTGGGGCTCGCATTCGCAGTCTACCCCAATTGTTTGGGACGACTCTACTGGAACTCTATTGTATATCGATACCCTCGATAGTGCTGATAGGAACGCCGAAGATCTCGAGTTGAGGATGAGCTTGCTCTCCAGATATCCTCACGTCAAGCTTTCCTCCAAGCTCCAAGATTCTCATGTCTACGTTTGCAAACGTGAAGTACTTGACGCTCTGCAGCGGAAGATTGGACTAGATTCCCTGCGAGAGGACTTCCTCCCTTGGCTATGCAAGGTGCACTACCAAACAACGAAGCGCTGGAAGTATGGATGTGGTGAGACTTTCACCTGTTGCATGTAATCTCACTTGATGGACTTTCGCCCACGTCTCTCACAGAATCTAACGGTAATCACCCAGAAATGAACAGCTTGAAAGTCGGCACCGTTATTCACCGAGCGGAAGACGGTTACTGTCTTCGGGTAAACAATTTACTTGCTTATTCAGAAGCAAATCGGCATGTGCGCTCCTCCCATTGGATATCTACTTGGGCCAAGCCCCTGACGCATGTCTAGTTCACAAACGACACATGTTATACTTTGCCCGCCGACCCACAGAACAGAGCACTCATCGATTGCAAGGCATCAATTTCACCTGACTCGACCATCGGGGACTTCACGAAAGTTGCGGAGAGGACAACAATCAAGAAATCTGTTATTGGGAAGCACTGTGTCATTGGCAAAATGGTTAAGATCTCGGGCTGCGTGCTGCTTGACCACTGCGTCATTTTGGATGGGTGAGCACGCAGCTTGCGGTTTACTCTGTGTCTAAGCTCAGTCATGCAGAGCCAAACTCGAGGGCTCTATCCTCGGGAGAAACACCACGGTTGGGGGCAAGGCTGAACTAGTACGGTGCGTCACCCAGGGCGGTTACGAGGTAAAGGAAAATGGTGCGGCCCTCACAACGCCTTATTTTGCTCTAGTCAATGACCTTTCACTTAGAAAACTTTCGGAATGAAAAGCTTGACATCTCAGACTGGGGAGCTGAGACCGAAGACCAGAATGATGACGATGAAGACAGATGATTCCGAACAGAGTAGTAGGCAGGATGATGATTAGAAGCGACATAAGTCTCAGGTGATTTCGGATCATCCACGTCTTGTAGTACAAGTGAAACGTGATAAGAGGGAACACTGATGTTACCACTATCTTGCTCGCTGTGATGATTGTCCTGCCATCTGGTTCCCAAGGCCCTGTGCAAACCGAGAGCCTCTACCACGAGTACCACCTGTAGAACAATTACGCTCATTTCTAATTCATCCTTGCAACGGTGTTGAATCTTACCACGTAAACCACCTCTTGGCCTATCCCCTCTACCACGGCGCTCTTGGGTCTGTTCACCTCGTTTCTCTCCTTTGGCATCTCCCCTGTCGCCCCATCCACTGATGCCACCAAGCTTTATGTCTAACCCCTTTTCGTTTTGTTCAACCATATTACTGATTTTATCCGCGATTACCTGCGCGAGCTGTTGTGGGCGAGAAAGTTCAATGCGGTGGAAGACGACAACGCCGGTGGATTGATCCAGGGATGCAGATAGCTCTTCATTCCAGATCATCTTTGAGATCATGGAAGTCACTGTCCTGAGTGGTAACGAGAATGTCTGCGAAAGAAGTGAAAGTGAAAGGGTGGTGTAGTAGGGGGCGTATGTGAAGAGATATGTTCGGAGACCCTGTTCCTGGATACGCCTGAAGATAATGATAAGGCATTCTGGATATCAACGAAAGAACGGGAGGCTTACTTAGCCAGCATCTCCTTAACTGCAACGGCCTCGGGCATGAGGCTCCAGATCTTGATGCTTTGAATGAGGTCGCGGCACTTCTCCCATTCACCGTCCTGCAGCGCCTTACTCGCTTGCATGATGTGATCCCGAGTGCTCTCGGGTGGGCCAGTGAAGACCTGGCGATCTGCGAAATCCAGCAGACGACGGAATGGCTTCGAGATCACCTTCCTCTTCTGTTCCTCTGAATCAATGGAGGCTAATAAGGGAATTTCGACTAGCATGCTTGACACCAGGAACGCAGCCTCTAGGAGTTCGGTGTTAATGTGCACATGGAAGGGAAGCTGCCTTGCACGCTCAGCTCTCTCTTGTTCGGGAGTGAGCTGTGCCTGGAACCGCTGCTGGTGAACACCCTGAGCGAGGAGTTCCTTCACCCGTTGGGTTGTAAAAATGTCCTGAAGCGTTGCTTGAGCTTCCTTTATTAAACCACATCGGAACGCACACAGGCCAAGCTGGACAACGGTGCGGTTGTACAGTATTTGAGTAGTCACGTCGGCGGAGTGGATCGACTCTTGAAGATGTGACATCAGCAACATGTCGCGGGCGGTGTGGAAGTCATTATGTAGGGCATGGTGATAGATATGGCTGAGTATGGCCCTGGTGCGCAACAACGAGTTATCTGCTTTGTAAAGGTAGATGCATAAGGCATGAACGAGGTCCGACGTGGTGGAGGATGAAGCGAGTGTGATGCCCGGTGAGACTTCCGACGAACCCAGTGAGGATTCGAGGGCGTTGACAACTGCGTCGGGCTAGGGGGACGATGAGTATAATAAGTCTTTACATACGATTCTCAGTCAATACCTTCGAATAGATGTGCTCCAGTCGTCGCATAATTACTCGCGCAAGCGGCTCTCGCTGCTGAGAGCTCTCGTAGAAAGCTTGAGCTCGACATATCGTCCGATAAAGCACTTTCTCATCCTTGAGACGATCAATGTACTCCGTTCCATGAGGATCGATGTTTTGCAAACTCTTGGTGAACTCGTCGTCAAGCCGATCTACGAAGCTGATGATGCTGCCTCTAATACGAACTACACCATCTGGCTCGGTGGCAGGGGAGCGCTCAAGAAGCTCGTCGTAATCTTCTGTGTTCTCCTGCACGGAATACGCGGAGTCTCGGGCGACGATCGAGATAAGCTGATCGACTTCGCGTTCGGCTGCGAGCCAGAAATCGATGGGCATGTAGGATGTAAGTGAGGAGTTATAGTCAAACCGGGAAGACACCAATGCCAAGAGGACGCGAATGCATTGGTATGGAGTTGCAGCAACCTCGAGGAGCTTCTCCAGTATGCGCATTTGTTCTCCCCGGTCGGTGTTCTAAATATTTATTAGCCTCGCAAGGACTTGTAGAATCGGGTACCAACCTTCTTTCCTCTCGCGTCGTGTACAAGTTTGAGTGTTTTGAAGATAGCATCGGCAGTAAACTGCATGGCCTTACCACCTTTTCCGACCGTGGTGAAGCGGTCATCAGCTACTGAGTCTTCATCCTCGCTGCCACTCTCGGCCGCCCTTTTGACCTTCTTTGTCTTGACGACCGCAGCCTCCGCAGGCTGACTATGTAAAGCAAATTCGCGCTCTAAAGCCTCTGGGTCCTGTAAAGGGTTCAGGACAGAACAAACGGTAGGTGTAGATTCCTACAGCTTGGTATTGATGGACCTCCTTTTCGTACTCCTTGGTCGATTTCTTGACCTTTTGCTTCATGGAATTGAGTGCACGGGCGTTCACAGCGTTCATCTTTTTTTTGGCCTCCTTCTCCTTAGCCAGTGCTGTATTCAATGAATTCTCCAGGCTACTGAGGGTCTTGAGGAAGAAGGGAGGAATAGGCTCTGCAGCATTGCTCTGGCGTTGCACTAGACGAAGCAATTTGTCGAATTCTTGTTGTATGTTAGCGCTGAGCAGCAGACCTAAGGGATGGAACAAACCTGCAGAGATGGCCACCCAGTCATTGATTTTGAGAGCATTATCCATCACCTTGCCGGTTGCTTCAATCTCTTCGACACGCTTGTCTTTGGTACTCTTCACTACACGCTTCACATCTTCATCGTCAGTGTCCTCGTCTTCAGAGTCACTTCGCAGGAATCTCCCTTTCTTCTTCGCCTCTGGTTCAGCTGCTGACATGTCACTCTCATCCTCGTCAGAATCAGATTCGGATTCTGAGCTACTGGAGTCGCTGCCAGCTGTGCGAAGAAATCGAGACATGCCAGTAGGCTTGGTTGCAGGCTTTGGAGCAGCATCCTCGTCTCCACTGGTGAGGAGTTCTTCATCAGAATCTTCGGTGTCAGAATCAGAGTCGCCGACTTGTCTGAAGAATCGAGACATGATTGCAGAACTTCGAGTTGTGAAATCTCTTGTTATCGGTGGTGGACGAGCGTTCAAAAATTTGTCTTTCGGAGGTTGCCGTGCCGATCCCCAGCCAATCATTGTCAAGTGCTGAATTGCAACGAGTTACCTCATAATCCAGAAGTACATGGTACAGTTCACAGCGCTCCATAAAGTTGTACAAGATCGTAAATACACGCTGCGATTGTACGATTGCGACCAAATTACGACCATTTCTCGTTCATTAATACCAAAAATCTTAATCCACACGGGGCGCAACGCAACGACTGTTGACGCACATTTTGACCCGCTTGAAATTGAACGCTGATACTTATCCCTTGAAACCTAGATCACCGTTTGTGACCCCCGCGGCACCGTCTGGACAGGTAACTGAATATATGTACATCAGAGGCGCGTCGAACATAAAACACCAGATCAACGTTCACCTTTCTCCGCGCCAGAGTGTCAGCAGGCCCACAGATACAGCCATAACAATGTTGCGATCCCACCTAGGCTTATCCCAGTTGATGTAGCTGAAGTACCCCACCAGCCCGATGATGCCAGCGTTAACTAAGGATCCATCAGCGCGAAGATATTACCAGACGGGTTTTGTTCAGCTCACTCAAGCCTACAGTGTTACTCAGGACACCTGGTCGAAGTATTTGTTCGCGAATGCGCTGGTGAACCAGTGTTCCGTCTTGGCGTTCCTCTTCTTTACCATACGAAGTTTTCCGATACTTCTCCACCGCGTACCCCTCCGCTCCTAATAAAAGAAGAGCGCCGCCGACCGCAGAGCTGATTGCGGTTTTATCTCCACGCAGATGTGGCTTGGTGTACAGAGCGTAGCCTGCCCCTGACAAAAGACCCACGTTTACTAGAAAGTGGAACCTAGGTCAAAGTTATGTGACGACCCTCTGCTAGACAACGAACCCAGGCCAACAAGACCTCCAGCAACGCCTGGACGGAGGAGACATTGTTTCGTGAGTTGCCACAGATAATTGACTTCAAGTGCTGCTTCTTGGAGCCTTCTGCTACGACCTCCCCGAGCCTTTTCCCCGGGACTGGTGAGGTCAACCTCAGATTCGTCTCGGACGACTGTTTCAGAGGCATAGGTAGTCGACCCATCCCTGAAATCGCCCGAAATGACGCCGACTTTCGCAGCGTCATCTACTTCACTTACAGTGGCAGGTTTCTCGTCGGTAGTGAGCAATGCTGGGCTTGGGTGTGGCTAGCAGCGAATTCAACATAAGCATCTCTGAAAGGTAAATATGTTGCAATCAGTCTCGACTCACCTGCCGTGATGGAGAAGGTGCATTGTGCGCGGCTACTTTGGCGTAGCTGGACATACTATGTCAATGTTCAAGCTATAAAGCTTTGAAGACAAAGCGGAAGTTATGGTTGAAGGGCTGAAGCTTGCGTGTATTTGTACCCCTGTTGCAGGCGTCACGACGTCATCCTTGCTTGTGCAAGGTCATGTGTTTTATGTGGCTCCGTGCGCAGATCAGCCACATGAACAAACAAACCCATTTTTAGCAAGGACTAGAGGAGAGCTTGCAGTTTACCATGGATCAACTGATCATGACCTGCTACCTTGTCGCATTCAAAGATCCTTTACTAAAGCCTCTACTAGTGTTACGTTGTGCGTAGCCTCGTGCGCAGAGAACGCTTCTTCTCCAGCAGCTGTGTTGATTATTAACTCACCTGTCGTTTACTATGAGATCGCCAATGCGAAAGCAATCTATCTTACTGCTAGATCTGACCGCAGTGACACAGCCCGAACGGAAAGACACTTGCGAGTGTGCATCTAAATTACATGGCATATGAGCTCTCTTTCAGCCTCGGCCTCGAATGGCTGCTGAGGTGACGCACATCAACAGCATCTTAGGCATATGTTCGCATCCACTTTTGCAATGATTACACCATTCCTCTTCGATTCCTCCGCCATGTGGATCACCTACGTTGTTGGCGCATCCATTGCCACATGGAAAGCAGGAAGTCTCACTCTGGTACTTGCAATGAGCACGAAATCAGTCAGACCATGACTTGGAAGGGCAGTGGAGCTACAACTAGCAACTACTGTAGCTAGTAGTAGTTTTAGGTTAGACGATAATAAAAGGTCACGTGAGGAACAACTTTGTTCGTGCTAAATTCAAATTGCTAATGTACGTATAGGTGCAGCTTAATGTCGAACACTCCAGGAAAACCGAGAATATCAGGTATCCCAACCCCTGGAAAGATAAGTGGAATACCGACTCCCGGAAGATTTCGTTCGGCTTCCAACGTCTATGTCCAGCCTGCCATTGTCCCCCACGCTGAATATGCATCTCGTGCATTCGCAGAAGCTATCAAGGCCAATGACCCTGCACAACATCGCACAAGTCTTACACGCGATCCTTCTCCATCTTCTCCATCTCCCAAGTCTACCTTCTCTGCTTTGCAGTCTGGGAGGCGCTCTGTGACTGGACGGCCATCCTCCGTTGCATCCTCCTCCAACCAAGCTCCAACACGAGCCAAAACCCCATCCGCACGTCCCCCGAGTCGGCAATCTGACACTTTTGCAAGGGGTGTTAGCCGTTCTGGGAGAACGTTTGATGTGGACGACCATGTGAGGATTGAATCCCTTGGTTATGAGGGTATCTTGAGGTATCTTGGCGAGATAGACGGGAAGCCGGGGCTGTGGGCTGGCGTCGAACTTAGTGGAGGGTTTTCTGGGAAAGGCAAAAATGATGGGTCGGTTAACGGGTGAGCATTTAGGATCTTGCTCGAAGCATCGCATCGTACATTGTCGCACCGCCTGCCTTCACGTTTGTGCGATCTGTTCTTTACTGACACTCCCGTCCAGGAGGCGATACTTCACCTGTCCCTCAAATTGTGGCGTTTTTGTGGCAGCAACGAAACTGTCTGCCCCTACAGTCGGCGCAAATTATCGGCCACAATCTGTCGCGTCATCTCGTAGTGGTCGCGTAACACCCTCACTTTCTGGACGGATTACTCCATCAGCTTCGTTTTCCCTCAGTAGTGGTCGTGTCACACCTTCGACCTCCTACGGGAGAATAACGCCTCATCGTGACACTAAGACGAATCCACTCTGTGTGTCTGGTCGTATCACTCCGGGCGCCACACCAGCCGCGCGGAAGCCCAAGCCTGCGGTAGTCCTTGGAAAATCTCAGTCACAGGCCCGACCCCGCTTGGAAACTCAAATTACCTCAGGCTCCCGAGCCTCCAAATATATCGGCTTGACAGCCCAGCAGTTGAATTCCCGTTCTGCAACCAACAATGCCAACTCGACTGAGTACTCCCTCAAGGCACCCTCCTCGCCCTCTCGTATGCCATCTACCGATTCCCCCTTTACCACTCCTAAAGCGGGTGCAGTGAAGGTTGGCACCTACCAGAATGGTGCACTAACGCCAGGGATCAAGTCCAGACCATCTCTAAACACGCCGAGGCCCAGGATACCCAGTGCCATCGCCATGCCTCCGCCTGCTTCCCCAGCGCGAACAACGTCCACTACGTCCACTTACTTTCTCAACGACGATTCCCCACACGACGATCACGGCTTTCCCAGGAACCGTCCTCCATCCTCTTTGGATCTCACCGCCTCAAGTCAGGCTCTGCAAGACAAGATAAATCACATCATAGGTAGTTCAGCGACCCCCGAAGTCAGTGACCATCGTCCTGTCCCGGGCACCTCCCACCTATCCTCTGCTCTGGACGTTGACTTGATTGGTCCCCGTGAGCCCGCGATATCCGCTTCACACACTCTCATAGAATCGCTCCAGTGTGAAAAAACCTCTTTGCAAGAAATGGTCGCGTCTCTAGAGAAGGTTCGTGATTGCGGGCTTTCCACCATTGCAGAGACAGAGAAGGAGTTGCGTGCTATGGAACGAAAGATGAGTGAAAAAGACTCCAAGCTGGAGTCACTCGAACGCTCGAGTGCACAGATCACTGCAGAACTGGAGCGTGCCAAGGCCGAAAGCGAGGCACGCTTGAATGACTTACACGCAAAGGCTTACACAAGTGAGGCCTTGGTCAAGAGCCTCAAGGAGGCTATCGAGGTCAAGGAGGGAGCAGAGCACGAGAGCAACGTGCTGCTGAAAGCCAAAAACGCGGAGATTGGTCTGTTGGAGGGGCGGCTTGAAAAGGTTTCAGCTGAGCTTGATATGGAGCGCAAGGAACTAGGAGCACAGATTGACGAGCTTCGTCAAGCAGGACAAGTGAGTGCCTTTGTATTTTCAGCACTCACATTTGTAAACTTGAACTTGTAAGGAAACCATCGCCCTCTACGAGGAACGCCTTAGCACAGCCGACTCCAGACGATATGAGATGGAAGATAAAATCATAGCGCTTGAAGACCAGGTGAAAAAAGCCATTGTTCCACTCTCACCTAGCGTAGCAGCCCAACGCACTACCTCTGCTCTCGAGATCGACAACGAAACTCTCCGCGAACAAGTCCAACATCTTCAGAGGAAACTATCTGCCATGGAAGACACTCTCGAGGACGTCCGCGCAGCATCAGAAAGGGAGGAAGCTGGCGTGAGGGAAAGAATCAAGCGCTTCAAAGAGAAGGAAGAATCCATGAGAAACGAGCTGAGTGAAGGACGTAAGGCTGTCGAACAAGTGGCGAAAGCGGAGGCGTTAGCGAAGAGCCGCATCGAGGAAGTCGAAGAGGCATTACGAGAGAGCACGCTCGCTCTCGAGAATGCAAGAGCGGAAATCGAGGTCCTCCGCACGGATGCTGCGGTATGTTCAGAGTTCCTAGGCATTTTGGTACCTCTGACCCTGGGCAAAGGTTGTTGACCTGGATATGAACGACACGAACGATATGCCCCTGAAAATTTCAGATGTGTCTCGTCAAGCAGCTGTGGAGCGTGCTCGGCTGATGGAAGAAATTCAAGACTTGAGGGAGGAACTCGACCATTCACGGTTAGCCGGTCAGCCCAATTTGGAGGCAGCCAGTGCCGAGGTCAGTGACACCGTCTAAAGACTGATTTTGACTCACTTGAACTCTCAGGACGCACATTGGCGTTCGAGATTAAAAAACGAACACGATGATGTGCTATCATTGCGCCGAGCGCTAGAAGAGCGATCCGCAGAAGTGGAAAACCTGCGCAAGAGACTCAATCGCGAGATACCGATGACTGTCTTACCGGAATCGTCCAAGTCACTATCCAAACATGAATCAGAAGAAATTAAAGGCCTCAAGTACAGAACTCTGGTTTCCGTTGATGCATAGGCTGACGGAGCGCTCCATAGGCATATTGTCCAAGAGTTGCAGAAGGAGATTCTGACAGTAACTCAACGCAATAAACTTTTGGAGTCTGAGAATAGGCTGCTAATATCCGAGACCGATCAGCTGCGCCAGGTACGCTTCTGCAGAGTGTGACCTTCCCCCTTCTAACCTTTTCCCTTAGGAGCTCAAGATCCTCGAGGAGAACGTCGAGCAGAGTCTCCTAAGACAAGAAGCTGCCCTAGATAGTGGGGCTGATCATTCTCCAGCCGCTTCCCCGGATTTCCAGGCTAAGCATGAGGTAGGCCATGATCATCACTGGTGATGCATGAGCTCATGAGTCATAGGGTGAGCTCGAGCAGCTGAGGAAACGACTTGCAGATGCAGAGATGAAGACGGCTCGAGTGACCCATGACGTGAGTTCAGAGGGTTCTTGAACGGTGTGCTCCTGACAAAAGGGATATCTAGCTCAACAAGGAAATCAGCGAACTCGAAGCTCTCGTTGAATCAAAGGTAAGGGGCAGCCAAGGCTTGTGCTTGGGTCAGTCTAATAAGCTTTATTGCAGATTTATCGCGAAGTGCGTTGATTCTATGCGACAGGTTGACTGAGACTGACATTATTCACAGGACGAGCTTGAGCAGGAAGTTGAACGACTGCAAGAGAAGCTTTCCCGGAGCAAGAAATCGTCAAGGAACGACACCGAACCAGGCTCAGAGCAACGTAGAGCGTCAACCGTGTCAACAGTGATGAGCAGCGACGACGACTTGCGTTCTACACCCCGTGAAGACGTATGCGAGATCTGCGAGCGGCCAGGCCACGATATCTTTACGTGTGATCTTCTCAAGGAAGACGCACCAGCGGCACCGTCTCGAGGGACACCCGCACCAAGGCAATCGGACATTTCAGGACTGTATTGTGTAGATTGCGAGGGGTATGGTCATACTGCCTCTGATTGCCCACACTCGTTGGACGTTTTCTAGCTCGCTCGAGCGCTCATAGAATGATGCTAAAACATGATATCCCCGCTATGTCTTGGATGGACACAGGCAGTGTACTCAGCGCATATTATAATTCTCTAATTTTTCGGAATACTACACTTGGACCAGTGACGCAGTGAAACAAAGGGGACCTTGCTTGTGGGAATAAGGGGCCAGGGCGAAAATATTCAAGGGGGGTATATCTCGATGCCGCGTCTGTCATTTCCCTGCGGATTTCTTCTGTCAACTTCGATACTGCAGTTTGTACCCTCAAGTACTCGTTGTGCTAATGAATCAAGAGGAATTGTGACTGAAATCACTATTGAAACGTTGATCCACAATTGATCGGACAACCACGACGACAAACTGTTGCTTTATAATACTTCCGCTTTGTTATGTTGTTCTCCAGCTCAAAACATGGGATCTACCTGCACTTCCCCAGCTACATCGATAAGGAGTCCCCCTTTGTGCAGTCGTCCGCGACTTCTAGCATGTTGGTCCGAAACATCGTACGAAAATAACCTACCGACAAATTCCGCTCGCAACAGCCGCGACCACAGAAAGAACGGGTGTCTTCATCCTGCGATCGGTGTGTCTACGGGACTAAGCATGTATGCTTTCGCGTAGTGAACTGAATGCTAGAGGTTGTCAAGAGTACACCTCAATTGTCATGCTCCACGAAAACAGATGGGCGACCTGTTCGTGAGGCTCACAAATTCTTATTATATGTACGATTGTCCGAATTGAACAATTCACTACCAGTTCCCAAGAACAGCCAATCAGATACTATCATGCCTCGTGCGTTCACCACAAAGCACCTAGTGAACCAGCGCTGCACACAGTGCCCAGCGTGAAACCATCAGTATGTTGAGACTAGACACCGTTAACCTCAGTCGTACTGTAGCGTAACTGACTTTGGATTACCTGGACACCGTTAACTACACAATGTTAGTTATGTACGGCGTGCGGTATACGGAGAATAGACTTACCCTCAGTCGTACTGTAGCGTAACTGACTGAGGGATAAGGGAGCGTGGGATAAGTACTATTTACGGTTGTTGACATTCCAACTGTCGCGAGTTGCCGCTCCAACACAGTATAACTCTCCAGTGGCAACACACTGCTCCTCAGTTGCACCCACCCCCAAATCAGTCGTGCGTGTCGTGCCAAACTCGACAATCGTAATCTGACTTGTCGTCTGAGTCAAATGGTGGGCTCATCACCAAGTTCTGAATCCGCCGAGCAGATGCGGTGGGATATAGTTGAAATGTACAACTATATCCCACCCCATCTGCTCGGCGGAGCTGCCCATTCGGCATTCAACATTTGACACCTCAAATTTCATTATTCCAGTTAACCACTTTGTAAGTACACCCAAACATAACTACACGTATCAAGGAGCACCTTGCAGCAAATCCGCAATGTGCAGATGCTTGAACCACGTTTCGCTGGGCTGTTTAGCAATGGGAGGGAACGAAACCCACTGGCATGAGTCGCAGGCGCCAGTATCCCACCGTTGACAGGGCGCCGAACACCACTCCGAGTCACCGTCACCTCGTGAGCACCCACCTGCGTTCCAGATTCCACTCCTCACCCGAGCTCGAGTCACCCGCCATTTTACGCTCTCCCAAGCTATCATCCAGTCAATCTTCCTCTGCCAAACCCTGTCCCGGTTCCATTGCAGTAAGTGCCACCACCGCACATCCGATCGCGCATGTTACCTGGCCCCGCTGGTCCCGGTGAGCATGCACTAACGGCAAGTCATTTTCACGCATTTTTATCATCGAGCTCCACATACAATTCCTCTCAGTCTTATACAATGCTGCGTAACCATCATACTTTCATTGCCCGACTCTCACGTAGTGAGGGAGGGTTTTCTCAGCCAGAAACGTACAAATTTCCTGCAAACGGACTTGCGGGAAAGTATTAGCTAATGTTTATAGTTGAGAAAATCTTACCTAATACTTGCAACTTTCCGTGTGTGGTACTTCAAGCTTCAAGCTTCAAGCTCAAGCTTCAAGTCATCAGCAGCCCATCGTCGGTATTGAGTGAATGGTTGTATACGTAGTAACCCGTAGCTCAATCGTCACATAGTCTCGCTATCAGACACAATGACATTTTGCTCTTATAATTCCAAGGAGTCGGGGATTGGCGCCTCCGCGCGCCGCTACGATATTTATAATTGACGTCTCTGTGTCGAATCCTGCCTACTTATCTTATATCCATCATACTAGTATCCTGACGTTTACTACCACTGGATGGACTTCAAATCGTCTTACGCTGGCATTCACTCTCGGATGGGGCGGAGCATGAAACCGGCAACAGTCGGCATCTGTGACAATCCGTGATTTCTGCGTGACCGCCGCATGGGCAGCTCCTTGCCAGGTGATCCGGCCAGGGTAGCACAGCCTGCACAGGTCGACGGACTGGGGGGGGCTGCCTCTTGTCATCCGCAATCGAGTCAGACGACATACGTTCAGGCCAAAATTCTTTGGCTGAAGACAATGTGAACTTTGAGGACATAAAAGTGTTTTTGGTGAATTGTGCCTTGCTAAGGTCCCGGAATTGAAGTATAACCGTACGGCCTCCACCCCCAGCAACTAGGCAATGCAGTACATAACTTGTCACCAGTGCATGCCATGAGATGGGCGAGTCCCACACCAGGGCGAGCAAGGTTTGGATGAAGGACCAGGCCCATAGACACTATGGTGTTTCTTTGTGCAATATTGCACAAAGAGCACACATCATCCGAACGGTTTTTGCAGCATGGGCTTGCATGATGTGTAATAGAAGAAGAGAATGTCATACAGAGCATACAATAACGAATCTAACCCCGCTTCTTCGAGACACCGACGGTCTTCCCACGACGGCCTATCGTATATTGTGTGCGTGAGGAAGGCAATGGCACGACGCTGCAGTCTACTCACCGGTAGTTTTTGTGTGTTGCCCACGTACTCTGAGGCCCCAGAAATGTCTCAGACCGCGGTGCGCTCGGATCTTCTTCAGCCGCTCCAGATCGTCACGCAGCTTGGAGTCAACTCCGTTTGACAGAATTTGGTAATTCTTGCCGTCAACAATGTCTTTCTGTCTGTTCAAGAACCAGGTTGGGATTTTGAATTGGGTGGGGTTTTGGATGATGGTCACGATGCGCTCCAATTCATCAGAGTTGAGCTCCCCGGCCCTACAAATTCTGAGTGGTTGCAATGAAGTGGTGATGGCGAGAGACTCACCGCTTATTGAGATCGACATCGGCCTTCTTACACACAAGGTTCGAGTAACGACGGCCAACACCTTTGATCTCTGTCAAAGCGTACATAATCTTACGCTTGCCATCAACGTTGGTGTTCAATAGACGCAGAATGTGCTTGAAGGTGAAATTAGCGTAGGACTAAGATGGCCGGAGGGAAAAAAACCTGGAATTGTTGGTGCGCTTCGGGGACAACGAGAGACATCCTGGATATGCCTAGGTAACGAGAGTCAGTGTCATATCCCATCTCAACAATGGTGCATCCAGCAGCCGAACGGATCTCCCATCACTTGATATAGCCCAAGAGCGGTCCAGCAGTACCTCACGGTGCATCTGGGTGTTAAAAATGGGTCTTACCTGCGTCTAATCTGTCTTGAGGATGTCGTCGACGTTCCCCAGCAGTAGGTCATCAGCAGCAGGGGTACGATCCTCGGAGTTCCAAATATACGGCAATTGCCGAGTCGCGATCACGTGGCCAGGTGGAACAGTACTTGCGTTCCAAGTTACGCGTAGAACATTGGAAGTCAACATCATCCTTCTACTCGTAGTCAAATCACTTGTCAATCACTCCATGCTAACAACGACGGTGAATAAACTTCTAGCCAGGATTTGTTATAGCATCTCTAATAATCCTACAGTGCGATTCTCCAGTAACCCTCAAAGCCGAAGTCGACGCAGCCCGCAAGAAAGTTTCACTAGAAGAAACTGAAGACACATGGGACACCATAGCCCAAGGCATCATGCAGCTCACCGTCTTGTGTAATAACGGCGGCTGTGACTTTCCCTCAGACATGGTGGCCGGCATGCGTTCGTTATCCAGGCGCTTGAGCAGTGCCATGAACTCCGAGCGCAGCAAGTTGTCAGGCGGAGCAATCGAGCTCCTGACCGCTCTTGCAACCGGACTGGGGCCACTGTTCGAACCTTTGGTCTCTCTGCTCATCCCAGGCTTGCTGGCCCTATGTGGTAGGACAAACAAGGTCTTCGCCGCTCGCGCCAGGGGATGCATGCTGGTTGTTGTCGAACATACTCAACTCCCATCCCTCTTACCATACCTTGCGGAGTTGGGCACACATAAATCTGTTTTCCCCCGCCTGACAGCTGCAGAGGGTGTCTTGGCTTGTCTCAATTGCTTTAATCCACCGGATCTGGAGAAGGACTCTCGAGCTCGCATTGTGGAAGAATTCATCAAGTTAACAGCGCGAGATGCTAGTGCAGATGTTCGACATGCTAGCAAGAAGATCTTCGAAGCTTATAAAACATTGATGCCTGGAAGGGTGGAAAGGTAGGCTGATGGAGCTAAGGTCGCGTATTGCATCTGAAGCGTTTTCAAGTTTCGTGGCTCCATTGACCCCGGTTGTCAAGAAATATTTGGATATCCAGAGTGGTACCTCAAGGTCGAAGCAGATCAGCAGGCCGTCCCGCCGCGCGAGCCCCAAAGTCACGCATGACACAGAGCCACGGCATGCAAGAATACCGTCTTCTAATGCACTCAACCATCCACCTACCCGTGTCCAACCCCCACAGAAGCAGCCAAAACCGGTTGTCAATGGTCCTATACGTGGTTTACGGGACTCGCAGTTGGTTACCTCATCTCGGGCACCGCATGACTCTCAACCTCGCCGCTTACTGCACCACGACGAGAAAAGCTCTGGTGTTCCCACTGCTCAGATGTCTGTCCATCATGCTGCTATACAGCGTCCTCCACCAGGATCAACTCGGATCGTGCCTCTTCCAAGCACATCCGCAGCTCGAGGCCCCCAACGCCCTACAACCATGCAGATAAAGACCAACCCACCATTTCATCGGGACCAAGTGCTGCATGCTGTTCGCTCAGTCAGGGGTGCTAGAAGGGTTCCTCTTATGGCTGGAGTCGCTGGTGAACAAATGCCTCCGGCCGCTACCTTTATTGACAAAGCAGACAAAGTAAATCCTCTTAAACTTCCCAGACGAGGTGCCGAGGTGCCTCCGTTGAGAACCGTCACTGCCCGTAAAGCTTCTGAAGTCACCCGCCCAACCTTGAACTCTAGCAAGCAAGCCAAAGCATTGATCCCGGCGGACTTGGCTACGGCCCAGCGGTCTCGTATCGCAATGGGAAATCGCAGCAAACCGGCGTCTCAACAACGGCCTGTCATGGAAGTGCCTAAGGAGGTCATGGGTCCTCCCGCTAAGGGACCACGGAAGGAGGTGGAAACCTCACCAGACCTTGTTTCTTCGCCTCCCCAAAAGATCACCCCAGCCGCGATACCTTTACCGTTATCTCCGGAGCGCACTCCGCAACATGGCGATCTTACAGTTCCGGATCAACCAGTTGTGTCTACCATCTCCGAGTCTCCCGATCAAGCTAGACTGCCGGCTGCTCTTGAGCCATGTCAGCACCTTGAATCACCTTCTAAAACACCCATCACTGCTCTCCTCTCTTCCATCCAACAGGGCTTCCTCTTCTCTCCAAGCTCTCCTCTCTCACCACCTCAGACCTACCTACCAGCCGTCGGTGTATTCCCAAGTCAGGTGAAAACTCATGGAGATGCGTCGCCGGATACCCCGTTCCGCAGGTCCCTCGAGCAGGATTTCGTGAATATCTTAGATAGCAATAAGCTTAAGGCCATTGATCTCCATTAGACATATAGACCTGACACCATTGCTCGGAATAATTTTAATAATCCAAACTCAACCATCCTTCAAACGGTGCAGAATTGCCCGCTGGGTGGGTCGACTCCATTCCAACACAGAAGTCGCACTCCTCGCCGCGAACGACTGCACAAGCTAACTGCCCAGTATTTGGTGATCTAGAAGAATACATAATAAACATGGGGCTTTGACGTTTAACCAACTTGCTTGGTTACGAAAGACGTACAATGGTTGACTCGTCAATGGCTAAGGAACAACCTTCCCTTGGCTCGACGGCGCTGGAGGACTTTGCGCCCATTTGCAGTCTTTTTCCTCGTGAGGAACCCATGCTTTCTCTTCCTTGCTCGCTGGGAGGGTTGATACTCCGTGCCCCGAGATATGAAGCGTCGTGAGATGGGCGATATCTCAGTGAGCAGGGGTGGAAGTGTCCATTTCAGAGAACTCGTTCCCTTCGATGATAAAACGGTAGCAACCGAAGGACGAATCGTCCAGACTGCTCTGGCGAACGAAGAAAAGAGGCCAATGGGTAGCATTTCCGGTGCGGTTTGTTTTGTGGTGCAAAGCAAACATTGTTTTTTTTATAGTAGCGCCAAGTCCTGGAGTTTCAAATTTGAAATCGCCAGTGCCTAATCTACATATGTAGTACAACGCAGTTCGTTCAGCGTATCCAACTGCAAAGTCCCTTCCTCTGCAAGAAATTCGTGTCTGGTATCGTATCGGAACAGGGACCGCAGTGAACCGAAGTCTAAGTAGTCATCACGAAGCGATAGAGGTACACAACCACATGATTGACTTCTTGATGGCTGCAGTCACTTCCTCCGTGCTTAAAGGTTGGTCCACCGGCGGACAGTGCAAAAAAAGCACTTTGGTGGTTGGTTTATCAGTCTTCGGGGTGGAACGTCTGCTCTCTGCCAAGGAGCAGTAGTAGATGAAGTCGCACAAATAGTGGCCGGCATCTAGAGAAGAGTAAATTTGCTGCAAGGTAACAACAAAGATAAGGTGTTTATTGGTGCGCGCATAATGATTACGCTCACCTCGACGCCAGACTTTTTCAAGTGATGGACAAGTTTCTCCACGTCAACGTCGGTATAAATTTCCTCGGGGAATGATTCGTATCCCTTTCCAAAGCCACGTTTGGGTGGTTCACTGCCATCAATAGGACCTTCAATGACATATCCCAATCGCGACCTTTCCATCCGCTCAGCCTCCGAAGGCTCAGAAGAACCTCGACTCGCCTCTTCGCGTGTGACACGGACGATTGGGGCATGGCAACCCTTGGCGTCCTTCATATTATAACCAAATTTATGCCCGACTCTCTCCATCCGCAATGGTCCTCTACCAGCAACTCCGACATGAAGGATGAGATCGTAGCCATCTGGGGGTAGTGATAAAACGGAGCAGGAATCTTCAGTCGAAGGTAGAACAGGGGGACGCGCATAGAACCCCGGGACAATGGATAGTATATCTTCATATATAACGGGGACTTTGAGAGTTGTGATGTGGATGTCCCGTTGTGTAGGGGTGGTAATGGTCTCGGGCTCAGTGGGGACGCCTTGATGATCGTGCATCGTTACTTCGGCGGGCACGTCGACATGTATTAAAGTGTTGTGCAATGGTTTGACGGCTAGCCATGATGGATTCACAGCATACCGAGAGAATGGCTGGACTCGGTAGATGTTAGCTGCACGCAAAGATACTGAAACAGATTAGGCTACTGGGTAGGGAGGACTCACACCAAAGCCGGTGACGAGGACATAGTAAGGGCGAATACCAGGCGTAGACGACTCGACGTGCGGCCTGCTTACGGCTGGCATGACGACTTCAAAGTAACTTGTTGGATGATAGGTGAATAACGAACGTTGAATGAGCGCCCTAGTCCACAGCTACTGCCAGTGAGCCTCACAGGACCCCGGAGCCCACCTCAAATTTCCCTTTGAAGATAAAGATACAAACCAATCTAGTTCTGTACATATGTCATGCAAAGCAAACTCCTCACTGAATTGGAGATAGTTATAACTACTGTTTACACAAATAAACGGACAGATTATATCACAGTACGGCCCATAGATATATTATATAGTCAATAGAATTTCTCTAGATCTTGTAGGTGCGAATGCTACTTTCTAAATATGGCAGGGTGGCAACGGGCAAGTCCGGGTGAGGACACTAGATTTGAACACCGCCGCTGACCACAACTCTGTTCAAACCAGACTGCGAAGCGGAGAAAAGAGTCCACCATGTTGTCTTCAGTACTCCGTACGTCCACGGCATCACTCCCCCTGGGTCGGCGAGCGGCCTCCTCCATTTCGCTCAAGTACTCCAACGCACTCTATTCTGCCGCTCTTGCCAAGTCACCTCCAGTTCTCAGCAAGGTGCAAACCGAGCTGAATGCCATCTCCAAGTCCATCAATGAAACGCCCCACTTGAAGGCCTTCATCTCGAATCCAACTCTGTCGGCCAATGAACGCGCCGCTGGTCTGGCTGCAGTCTATGCTAAAGCTGAAGGTGCCGGCACAAGGAAGGAACCAGTCTCTGCTATCACCAAAAACCTCTTTGCCGTGCTTTCTGAGAACGGCAGGCTAGGCGAAACACAAGGTGTTATTGAAGGCTTTAATGCACTGGTGGCCAAATATAAAGGAGAGTTAGAAGTAGTCGTAACTTCCGCAACCACACTTCCGAAAGACGCTGCTGCCAAGCTTGAGGCAATCCTGAAGCACTCTCAAGCAGCGCAACAGGCCAAGACCCTCAAAGTAACCAACAAGGTCCGTTCTCTTGCGTCGTTCTCTCGGCCACCTCCAATAGTTGTACAGGTTAACCCTTCTGTACTGGGTGGTATTGTCGTGGACTTTGGTGACAAGAGCATCGACCTCAGCGTCTCGTCACGGGTCAACAAGCTGAACCACATCCTTCAAGGTATGGCTGCGTTTTTGACTAACTTTTTTTTTGCTGATGCTGCTCATAGAGTCGGTATAGACAGGAGATTTACATGGGGTACTTTCAATTGTTGTGTTAGTCCGTGGGGTGGATCTTCTCATTGGCATGGCAGGTTACTGGCAAAATCCAAATATTACCATTGCTCTGTGTGCCTTGTGTTGTCCATGTCGGGAGGGCTTCGGCGTCGTGTGCTTCGAAATGCAGGAGCCAATATGTCACTGTCCCATAAGTAAACGGTTCAAAGACAGACGCTCATATAATGTAGTTGAACAACTTTCCGAACCACTTCGGGGTTTGGGAGCTTGTCCAGAAATCCAGCTGTGTCGCAGAGCTGGTGATCCCGTCAATACCGTTGCGATGACCTTCACTGGTGACAAGTCACTGCATCCGACTCCGACTCCGACTGGGCCGTCACTCACTCAGGCGTGTTATAAACTTGCTTGTTCACTTACACCGTGACATTCTTCCTTGCACACATATTGTGCACCTGGTTCCATTTTTACTGCCTTGCATTTTTGACTCGATCCGTGTTCCGGTCCTCATTCCAATGACATCCGGTACGTTGGAATTGATCGTGTTCTCCTCTGGTCTGACCCACGACCGACGCTCCGTTTCCTGTTGCAAGTAACGTGGTTAGTCAAACATGTTTATGTGTGGATATCTGTGTCTGAGGCTCCATCAACAGCCCCATATGTTCGAACTGCGTCCTTGAGCGAGACATCAACAACCACTTGGACAGCGGATGCTCCGAACACAAGTTCTTAAATTCTCCGAGTGGACGGCACTTACACCCGCACACTCAAGGCGAATTAACAAGTAAATTAGCTCCCATCTTCTCGCAGAGGGAGGGCAGCAAGCCATCCGATATCTCGACTTTGCCATCAAAGACCGCCGAGGAATTTGCTTTGGCCCCGTCCAAGAAGCGCAAGATTGATATATCATCACCAAGTCAAGCTTCATCCAGCAACCCAAAGCGTTCCAACGGACTCGCATCAGCTGTGACGGCTAGCGCGCCACTTGCAGAGAGACTCCGTCCACGGAGCTTGTGCGAGTTCGTCGGACAGAAGCATCTAACTGGCCCCGGTTCCTTGTTGATGAATATGCTAGAAAGTGGAAACCTAGGTAGCATAATATTTTGGGGTCCACCAGGGTCAGTAGCCAGCGGGTATACGACCAAGTACTGAACAATGTTACAGAAGTGGAAAAACCACCCTTTCCAGGCTTCTAGCCATGGAAGCCAATTGCACCTTCAAGGAGTTGAGCGCCACCTCGGCGGGGATCAATGACGTTCGTAGTGTCTTCGAAGAAGCGAAGGGCTGTCTCGTGATGACTGGGAGGTATCTAACTGAGCTAAATTCGATTGGTCTTCTTATTGAATGAAGCATAGGAGGACCGTTATCTTTTTGGACGAGATTCACCGCTTCAATAAATCTCAACAGGTTTGCATCCTGTTATCCTTTAACAGCCTGACCCAACTATGTTCAGGACGTCTTCTTACCATATATTGAAAAAGGTCTGATCCAGGTGGGACACCGATTGTCATGCTGCTAGTCTACTTGTCCCTCATCACGAGACGTGAAGATGATAGGTGCAACAACGGAGAACCCGTCCTTCAAGTTGACAGGAGCCCTCATAAGTCGTTGTCGGTAAGTGGGATCAAACCCTCTATGCCCCAATTTGACACATCACGTAGTGTATTTGTTCTGGAACGCCTCACAGATGAAGACGTGCGAGATATCGTTTCTGGCGCAATGGAGCGTGTCTCTCACATGGACAGTGAAACTCAAGGAACCTCGTCGGCTGTGAAACAGACAGCTGGACCACGAGATTCAGTCCGAGACTCCATGTACCAAGCAGGAGAATCGGGCTCCGGTGAACATCTATATCCTTCATATCCTCAACTGACGAATCGCATTATTTTGTCCATTATATCTCTATCGGCTGGAGATGCAAGAACAGCGCTGTCTCTTCTGGAACTTGTCCTTGCGTCAAAGAAAGACATTGAAGGGGAAAAACTTCGTGCTTCGCTTGCACAATCCGTGTCCTCCTCATACGATCGCACCGGTGAAAGCCATTATGACATGATCTCGGCGCTTCACAAATGTGTACGCGGTAGTCAAGGGAGTGCGGCTATGTATTGGCTGGCACGCATGTTGACTGCTGGCGAGGATCCTATGTATATTTCTCGAAGGATGGTAGTCTGTGCAAGCGAGGATATTGGGCTTGCGGATAATCACGCCTTGCCTCTAGTGAGCTATTTATGTTGCATGGCGATGTTGCAAAACCATTGTTGATCACAGTTGTCCAGGCAGTGGCAACTTTACATGCCTGTCAACAGATTGGGATGCCAGAATGTCGCATCAATCTAGCTCACCTTGTCGCATATCTTTCCGAGGCTCCAAAAAGCACCCGTGCCTATGAGGCTTATGGTCGTGCTGAGCAAGCGGCAAAGTTAGACCCAACTGCACCCGTCCCAGTGGGTTTGCGAAATGCACCTACAATGCTCATGAAAGAACTCGGTTACTCGAAAGGCTACAGATACAACCCCAGTTATGCGTGAGTCACCGTCGTCTTTGGTACTTGTCTCGATATCATTGTTCCTGACAACGCCACAAGCCACCCCGTGCACAACGATTATTCACCGTTATCTCTTCGAGGGGATAAATTCCTGAAAGATGCCGAAGACATGTCTGACAAAGTCTGGGACGAAGATGCTTTGCTTCAGTGGGAGAGGGAGTGTAACGGGGGTCGTCCTTGGTCTGGTCGTCCAGCCAGTAGTCAGTGATCTATTCCGGTATCTCGGTCTGTGGCCCAACCCTACCTATCTTTTGACTCATGAGCTTGAGCAGAGACATTCTGCCTCCCACCCCAACTTTGTTTCAGAGCCACGGTCCTTAGGCGTCTAAACAACGACTGCAGCTCTTAAGTTTTCTCTGGTCCTCTGAACTTCGAATCGCGGTTATTGGATTGATCTGCCTGTTTAGGAAATGACCCTTGGGGCCATAACTCACGATCACATGGTTCAAGTTGATCATCATGCTCGTCTTGTCAGACTTCTGAAGAGATGTAACCCGTCCTACGCCGCATCCACCGACGCGAGTCAAGAGACCATGTGCTCTACATCGATGATGAATTGTCGTCCGGTCAGTTGTTAGCACATCAACTCTGCCTCCGTTGTTGCGGTTACCGGTACATACTGGCCACCAATCGAGATTTAGAACTTCCGATCACGAGTGGAGGCTGAAGTCCTGACGGTCATTCACGGGACGTGAGGGTACGTGAAGCATTGTTTATTTTTAAACTGTTTCATGTCACGGCATCCGCCTCTTATTTACCATCGATCTATCTCCCCTCTTAGAATCAAGTGGCACGTACTCGTACGCGGACCAAATGTACTGGGATGCAAATTTGATGGACGGACCTCAGCTTTCACTGGCGCGCCAACAACGATACATATGTAATTATAGCTGTCTTATCTCGTTTACACCCTTGGAATCGACTGCTTATCGTCGAAGGACACGGGGATTAGTGTCCTTCCAACGACAGCCCCTCCAGTGATGGCTCACCCCGGAGGCATAGCTAATCTAGTTGAAGCGTCGCAGACTGCCATCAGCGACGAGAAAACTTACTACAAGAAAAACGATGTGGGAATTGCAATGGTCGAAGCTGACAGCAAGGAGGCTGTCCTTCAAACCAGTATGAAAATCGGACTTACAGAATCAATGCAATTTACTAACCTCGGTCGATAGCAAACTGTGCTCGTGTTATTGATGTCCCCTGCCGTTATATTATGTTTTGGGAATACTCATGGAGAGCTTCATCCCCCGCAAGGGCCCGTTGAAGTGGCTTAATTCCGTCAGTGTTATTTTCTTGTCATTACGCTATTCGATAGGTTCAGTTCAACAAGAAAAAGAATGCCTTCGTTATCATCATGGTCAGCGCAGCAGCGAACTCCGCCCCTGAAGTCCTCATGGTGCAGCGTTTATACTACAACGTTACCCCGAATGCTGGTACATCAAATTTCCTCCTCTCCTCAAGTCAGCTCCTTGGTTATGGAATTGGTGGGATGATGTGGTGTATGTTCCTCCTTAGCATATTGGGGGCATCTAGGAGACCGACGTCGTTTCAAGGTTTCCCCACAGCTGACACCACAACCAAGCGATCTTTGATAGCACTGCTTGTTGTGGCGGTGTCTGCCTTGTGGGTCTGCCAACGAGCCAGTTGGTTGACTGCCTGTTGCGATACTACATCGCGTTCTCCAAACGAACAGGTTGCAGTGCGACCACCCATTCAGCGCTGGTGCCAAACTGTGTACGAGTAGTACTTAGCTAGCGCTCACCCTATTTCGGGTACAGGCAGTTGGAATGTGCTTTGCGGGCATTCGTCTAAGTCGATGGGAGGATGAGCTCATCAATGATTGCCGCGGTCCTTCCCTTCGTAAGACGTTCCCGCCTGCTAAGTACAGTATGTAGTACCAATAATGTCTGCGAGTCAAGTGTACAAAAGATGAATGAAAATGCTATTGCCAATCAGGCCGTTGTCAAAAATGTCCAAAATGTAATGTCCAATGATGTCCGATGAAAGAAACAAAAAGTCCAGATGAGGTAGTCCATGAAAGTCCGTCAAAGCAACCCAGGGGGTTTCTATGCAGAGTTACTGTGCACCATTAGAACTCATCGCATTGTTATTATGCTGCCACGCGTGTTTTGGTTGGGAAAGCGCAGTCCACAGCGAGGAACTTTATGAGGATGGCGCAACAATGGTGAAAGTAGGGCTCCAATTGCCCGAGTCACCGAATACTGCAAATTTGAAAGGGGTCATTCATCGTCCCAAAACACTAGTGTCCACGTCAGAGGTGACTTACAAACAACGATCCAGTCATAGCCTGGTTGCGTGTCTTCAGGGATGGTGACATCGGCCTGCCCAGCGCTCAAGGGAAAACCTTGTGCAATGGGATTTGCCTGAGTGGCATTTCCTTGGCGCAGGTAAATCTTTCCTTGAGGATTCGTAACTTCGGAAGGCGGTGCAGTGGCATTCCAAGTGACAGTGTATGTACCACCAACGGTCCACACAGTCTTGGAATCAGGCGAAGTGATAGGTGGTGTCCAAACGTCACGCGCGACTGGTAAAACCATAGGCAGAGCCGAGACCAACGAAACAACAGATAGCATGAAGAGGAAGACAGAGAGGACAGGGCGTGCAAGAATGGACATGATGGTCGTAACGGTGGCTGGAACGCAGGTCGTAAGAGGACGAAGAGGGAGATAAGTCGTGAAGAAGATGAGAAGGGAAAATCACAAACAAGAGGGAAAAGAGTATGGAGTAGGTAGCTGCATTCACCAGTGGTTATATATAATCCTAACACAGCCGACGCGTGGTGGTCACGATGTGCACAACCATGCTGGGACAGATCGGGTTACAGCACTTACTGAAGCTACCCAGGCTACAGTCCACCGAAACTCCACAACATCCAGAAGCGGTGTTGGTCTAAACACCCGATAGTAACCGAAACATGTAGCCTGCGTGGGTCTGACATAGCTCTCCTGAATCTCGGTTTACTTTTGTAACCGGTAATGGAGGGAACGAAACTTGTATCTGCATGAGATCGGCAACCCATGGTATTGGAAATCCATGGTGGTTCGAAATGATTCTCGGCTGGTTGGAGAGGGGACGAACCGGTTAAATGTCAATGAACTTCTGTGGCAAACATGCGTAACGCTAAACATTAGCCATGGGTAATGATTAATGATGGAAGTACCTTTGGTGGCAGTTGACCCTTCTGTGAAGGGCCTGCCGTGCACATAAGGTGGAGATTTGGGAGGGCGCAAAGAAACACGAGTGCGTTACGCTAGAGGTAGCATGCCACTCACTCGATCAGTGGTTGGCGCGGGCGCCGCATGTCACTTCACTTGACAGTGAAGTTCCATTCGGCAATTCTCCCATCACATTGTGATTTTTTCTTTGCCTCGTGCACACTGCAAGCACCGTACTGGACAAGTCCTAGAAGATCCTTTATCAGCTCCAACTTCTTGAACTTAGCGGTTCGCATACCTCGGTTACATAAGCAAACATTTTGGTGTTGCCAATCCACTACGATCACATCCGTTGACGTTCAGCGTTGAGTAAGTGCTAAGCGCTGAGCGCTGAGTACTGAACCAGTTAAACTGACGTGCCAAATCGGTACTTGCGCAATGACTTTGCAAAAACGGAAAAGATCGGTCGAAGACGAGGAAGATTCAGATTTTTCTGTCGTACAAGCAGACGACGACATCGACATTGACATATCCTCTGCCCTCACCGGGAAGCCTGCAGGGCCAAATACTGATGGGGACGACGACGACGACGAGCTCCAGGAATTTATCCATGATTCTATCACTAAGAGGAATGTCAAGGGAGGAACAGAGATGCTCAAGAAAATAAAGAGTAAAGGGAAGGGCAAGGGTGATGTTGGGGGCGGAAGCTTTCAAAGCATGGGTGTGTATCATCTCATAATTCGACAAAAACTATCTGACAACTTCCAGGTCTCCACCCGTCTCTACTTCGTGCATTAACTCTTCAGGGATATCGCACACCCACCCCCATCCAGCGTGCAACCATTCCGTCACTCCTGACTACACCCCCTCGGGATCTCGTTGGCATGGCTCGTACAGGTTCAGGAAAGACTCTCGCATACATGATACCCTTAGTCCAGCGCCTCGGTGCACGTCATGCACATGCCTTTGGTGCACGCGCAATTGTCCTCGTGCCAGCTAGAGAGCTCGCGCTACAGGTCATCAAAGTTGGCAAAAGTCTTCTCAAGGGGTGGAGAGGTGATGGCGCACAGCATGCAGGTGACGGCGACGACGAGGAGATCAAAGTTGGAAAGGGGGAGAGCCTTCGCTGGGGCCTGATCGTCGGTGGGGAGGGAATGGATGAACAGTTTGAAATGATTAGCGGAAATCCGGATGTGTCAGTCTACCGTTTCTCTTGCATCTTGTTTCTCCGATTAACATTAACCCGAATACAGTATCATTGCGACTCCCGGTCGTCTTCTCCATCTCATCGTCGAGATGTCACTATCACTCGCCTCAGTCCAATATGTTGTGTTTGACGAAGCTGACCGGCTTTTCGAGCTTGGTTTTTCAACCGCTTTGTCCGAGATCCTGGCTCGCCTTCCGGCATCACGGCAAACCCTCCTGTTTTCAGCCACCCTCCCAAAATCCCTCGTCGATTTCGCGAAAGCCGGTTTGCGCGATCCGAAACTCGTTCGACTCGACGCAGAATCTAAGATAAGCACAGATCTTCGGATGGCGTTCTTTTCCGTGAAGCAAGCCGAAAAAGACGCTTGTTTACTCTCGCTCCTCAGAGATGTCATCAAGGTTCCCTTTGGGAGCACCGAAACCACGGCGGCTACGGATGGGGATGAGGACCATGGCAAAAACTCCAGGGGCAAAGGCAAAGCAAAGGCGAAATACCCCACCCACACAGCGCCTCATCAAACTCTCGTATTCGCGGCTACTAAACATCACGTTGAGTACCTCTCCGCACTCCTCACAGCCGCCGGCTATGCTGTCTCTGCACTCTACGGATCTCTTGTGCAATCTACGCGGAGTTACCAGATGTCCCAGTTCCTTGCACAAAAAACGCAAATTCTGGTCGTCACGGACGTCGCCGCGCGTGGGCTTGATATACCGGTCCTCGAGCACGTCGTGAATTACGACTTCCCATTTGGCGCACGGATATTCGTGCATCGTGTTGGAAGAACGGCACGTGCAGGTAGAAAAGGATGGGCATGGAGTTTTGTCACTCACGGTGAAGCCTCGTACCTGTGCGATCTACAGCTCTTCCTAGGCCGTCCACTGCTTGGGGTTGCCGCTCAACCACCATCCACGCTTACCTCGGAGGAACCATACACACAATCACTCGTGCTCGGTCCCTTCCCGAGGGACATGATCGATGCGGAGGTTGAATACGTTCGAACGTTGCACGCATCACACCATAGCTTACCCAGTCTCCGCGGAGTCATGGACCGTGGACAGTCAATGTACGAGCGAAGTCGAGGGAAAGCGAGCGCTGTGAGTTACAAGCGGGCTAAGGAGATGGCCAAGTCGGGTGGCGGGTGGGCCGGGGATGCTGAAGGCGCCCATCCGGTGTTGTCGCTCATGCGACGGGCGCAAGATAATGACGTTGATTGCCAGTTAATTAACGAGGAAAGAGAGAAAGAAGAGAAAAGGCGCGCGATGGTTCGTGCTGTGAGCGCATTCAAGCCTGCAGAGACTGTCTTCGAGCTCGGAACGCGAGGCAAGGCAGGAACTGTGAACGCAGCCTTGATGAAGGAGAGGAGAAAAGCGCTTGCGAAAGCGGCAGCGAGAACTGTGACCGCAGGGCCATCGACTGTTGTCGCCGAAGACGATGAAGTGGATAATGAAGATGCATTACCTCAGGGTGATGTTGGGATGGAGATGGCAGACGAGGAAGAGATTGTCGTATGTATCAGCCATTACTTCAGACCGATCGCCAGCCTTAACCCATTTTTAGGCGGTGTTCGAAACATCGAGCAAAAAGACAGGGAAAGAAAGCTATCGCGACTCGGAGTTCTACATGTCACATTACCAAAAGGACGCTAACACTGAGAAGGGGTATGTCTTTTGTTATCTTATCTACGTTCCCTACTCAGTCAGCCAAACACCAGGTACTCGCTTGCTGATGGGGCTTCCTCGTTTGCTGTACAAGCTCACGGAGCTTCGTTTGATCTCGCCGGAGACGTCACTGTTACTGAGCGACAGCGTCACAACAAAATGACGTGGGACAAAAAGAAGAAGAAATTCATCAAGGGAGACGGTATAGGCGCAGACAATGTCAAGCTTGTGCGCACAGAAAGCGGGACACGCCTTCCAGCAACTTACCGAAGTGGTCGGTTCGATGAATGGAAGAAGAAGGCCAAGGTAACTATACCAAAGATCGGAGAACGGGAAACGGAGAGACCAGCTTCGATGGGTGGGCATGGCGGGAGGAAATGGAAACACAACAATATTGTTGAAGCGAAACCACTCGACAAGCTTTCCAAGGACTACGACCGAAAGTCGAGACAGCTTAAGAAGAAGGAAGAGAAGGCGGCGGATGGTAACGGCGAGCGTGCACAGGCACGGCCCACCAAAGGACCAGGTGGGAAGACACCAAATAAAATCAGTGGTGGCAAACGGTTCGGCGGGAGGTCTCTGGGACGCGTCAAGAGTGAAATCAAGACTGTCGATCAAATTCACAAAAACCGTAACTTCGCGGAAAAGAGGAGGGCGAAGAACGCACGCCCGAACCGAAAAAGTAAACGATAATGCCGATTATTTCTTCTACTCGCAGTGTATGATGTGGTCGTTTATGCAACATCTGAATATTCCCACTTTGCACCCGACCCCGGAATTAGAGGCACGTCTCCACCCTGTAACAGGTCCACCCCAACACTCCTTAGGGCATTAACACACCATTCGGGGTATCCCTGGTCACCAAAGTAATTTTTGAAGAATGTCCGCAGGTAATCTGGGAATCTGCCCCCCACGATCGCATCTCGGGCCCCGCCCATGACCTGAGCCTGGAACACCAGGTTATGTTGTGTCAAAGCTGTGAATAGAACGTCAGAATGAAGCGGTAATTAGAGGTTGACCCAAACTACCGTGGGCTCCTGCAGTTTCTATTGTGACGATGTGATGCAACATTGCACGAGACATTCCGCTGGTACATGTTGGGCAGGGACAGTCGTTATCGATTCGATCCATGCTCTTCGCATGCTTCTTAAGCCCTGGATAGGAGTCAGCACTGAGTTTGATGAAATGTCGTGCACATACGAAGATTGAGTGGACCCTTGGATGTCAAGGCAACGCCAAATCTAGCAGTCCGCGTAGGGAATACGCAGTCCGCCTGGACAAGTCAGGACTTCCACTTTGACCATAAACATCTTGACAAAATATACCATGTCGACCCCCAACGCAACGCAGACCAAGAGGTCTGTTGGGACAACAGCTGATCAGATCGGGGGGAGGGCAGGCAAGTATCGGGGCGATCACCTTCCGCAAAGCCGATACCCATTGAGTACCGTGGTCCTGGTGGGACATATGAAACCTTATCTTTCTTACATATGGGATATGAAAATGTGGCTCACGGTCAACAGGCAGTTTGTCCGCGCATTGTTTGATGCTGTGGGTTGTGAAAGACCTAAAAGGGCTCAAGTGGGATTCTTACATTCTCCAGAACACATCTAAGGACAATTAGGGGGCATCACTTCCAGAGTGATAGGGAAATCTACCTTTCTCTTCACCTCCGCTCAAGCCACCTATGGCATACCCAGCAACGCGATCTTTCCTTTGAATCATCGCATCTAGACACTGGTCACGGAGAGCAAGGTCCAGGCCGCCTTGGACTATGGCGAAAAGATTTTGTTTATCTTTCCGACCTGATCGCTCATGTTGTTCGATACATCGATCAAGCCATCGAACAGAACGTTCCATAGCTTCACCTACTCGGGGCCCAACTGTCAGACTACTAACTAGGCTGTGTCAGCACCGGGTGGTACCCAGCTCTTGGGGCACTCACCGACATCATCTAATTGCATGATGATATCTGCACCGATGGAATGCTGTATTGAGATGCTTTCTTCTGGCTATCAAAGCATCAGTCACGCCCGGCAAGCCCACGACATTGAATTACAGTTAGCATGGTGGGGTCCCCCGTGAAAGGGCTTGAGAAAAGAGCTCCTTCCTCGGTGATGTTTGTGAACTTGTTAAGAGAGACGAGCTGGAAGCCACCACTGTCCTAGATGGGGAGACGTCTGTGTATTCACCGTAGCAAATAGAAAGAGGGTGAAAGCGCTCACGGTTAACATATTTCGCTTCCAACCCTGGAACTTATGTGCTCCTCCTGCTTCGTCGAGAACTTTAGTCCCAGGTCTCAAGTTCAAGTGGTATGTGTTGTTCAAGATGAGGGTGATGCCGAGAGATTCGACTTGTTGGGGAGTCAGCCCTTTGATAGCAGCTTGAGTCGCGACGGGCATAAACGTTGGGAGGATCGTGACACCATCTTGGACCTCTGCTTTATCTGGAGTCGATGTTCGGGGGACCGAGTTGACTCACGAGCAAGCTGCATCCGACAGACGCGAGCGCGAGTCGTGTGGCATTGAGCAATCACTTCAAACTGCATTTTTATAGAATCTGGCTGTAGGGTTGTATGCGAATACGATTGCAGATCAACTGACAATCTGGTTGAACGAAAGGCAATCAGTTAAGTTGTGGCAGTGCGGTTAAAGCTATTGGCACCCCGATCTAGATCTGATGGAATGACCCACTTGCACGTGATCGCTGCTCACTCACTACTAGTACACAAAGTTTTGAAAGCGAGTTGGACCGTACAACCCAAGTGTCAGATGCACCGTCTTGCTCGCCAATGCACTCGTCGAATTCATGACAATACAGGGAATCCGTACCTGCTGCAAAGAAATCTCCACAATGGCAGAAACCTTGTGGAGGAACTCAATGCAAGGCAGTTCATAGCCAATGTAACGCGGTCAGTAGATTTCTCGCTTGCAGAGAGGGTTCATACACTCACCCGAGTGCTCACATTAGCCCAGATGAGTTGGCGAAACACCTCAAGAAACCTCAAACCGTGTATTGCGGAATTGATCCTACCGCAAAATCACTCCATGCAGGACATCTCGTTCCACTACTCTGTTTGCTGCATTTCCAGTTGCGCGGAAATAATGTGATTGCCCTCGTAAGTGATTCAACGGTAGTGCATTTGATATCTCATCACTTATTTGCAACAGATAGGAGGCGCGACTGGTCTGGTTGGGGATCCTTCAGGACGTATGACTGAGCGGGAACTTTCGGAAAAAAAACAGATCGAATTGAACACTCTAAACCTCATAAAAGCTATCCAGAGGTTCTTCAGCCGTGCAACCACATACGCAAGGGACAAATTGTCGAACCAAGGGTCCACTCTGTCTGACGTCCAGGTTCTGAATAACCTCACTTGGCTGAAGAACACCAACCTTCTTGATTTCCTACGCACTGCTGGCATTCACTTTCGAGTAAACAATATGCTTGCCAGAGATAGGTATGAATTTATCTTCTACTATATGCTGCTCTGACATATGCCCGCAGCGTGAAGATGCGAATGAGTACTCAACAAGGGATCTCGTTCGCGGAGTTCACCTATCAGCTCCTACAGGGGTACGACTTTTATGAGCTGTATAAAACCCAAGGGTGTACCATCCAACTAGGTGGATCTGATCAATGGGGAAACATTCTATCTGGCGTCGAGCTTATAAGTAAGAGTGAGGTGGGTGGGACGTCGGGCGAATCACCAACGAAAGAGAAAGCCTTCGCACTGACAACTCCCCTGTTGACTACCTCAACTGGGGAGAAGTTTGGCAAGAGCGCGGGGAATGCTGTTTGGTTGGACGAGAACCTCACGAGTCACCTTGATTTTTACCAGGTTTGCTTCGTTTGATTGCTCCTGTAAGCCACAATCTTAATTTAGCCAAGTTCTTCATGCGGACTGCCGACGCATATGTGGAGAAATATCTCAAGATGTTTACCTTGTTACCTGTGGAGGAAATATCTTCGGTTATCCAAGACCATCAGGTACACTCTATTCTCTCCGACGATGCGTCTTCCTCATTCTTGGCAGATGCATCCAGAACATCGCATCGCACAGAAACTGCTCGCAGAGGAGGTCACGTTGATGGTCCATGGCGGTTGGTCCCCTTTCCCGACAGCCATCCTGTGGCTGACCATATTCTTATTGGTCAGGGGACGGGCTAAGCGCGGCCAGAATAGCAACCCAAGTCCTCTTTAGCACCGAATACACTACGTTGAAGGCCCAGCAGATCATTACATCACTCGCTGGTGATTCTCGACTCGTATTTTGTCGCGAGGAAGAGATGTTTGGAACTTCGTTACCAAATCTAGTCGCGAACCATAAACTCGTACCATCCAAATGTGAGATTACCATCTTCATTTTCCATGGTCCCATTTCTGATTATCCCTTAGCGGCGGCACGTCAACTGGTTGAGGCTGGTGGATTATACCTCAACAACGTAGCGCGGCGGGATCCTCGATTCCTCCTGACTCGCGACGTCCTGGTTGACGGCAGAGTAGCCATTGTGCGGGCTGGCAAGGACAAGCATCTAGTGCTAGCCCTGAGATGAACTGGCTTATCATGTACCTCGTACTGCATTGCATCTATTGACAGAGGGCGGTCATGTACATTAGTCTCATAACTGAGAGCATACGTAGTTACAAGAATGGATTAGAAAGTCGTTGCCGACTGTCAATAGGAACTATTCAAGCGACCGAATATCGTACTTGTTGTTCTATAGACCATGATCACTTGCTTGTTCATGGTTTTTGAAGCTACAGCTGAGATGTTTAGGCATCTTCCAAGGACGTTTTGGCCAGCAAGAGAGCAAGGTCCTGTTGCCAAGTGCACGGTTCAGTTAGGTGGGTCTATTTCGAAGAAAGCTGGCAATGGTGTTTACGATGACAAGGGATGATATGCTCAATCGTCTGTGACGCGAGTGAACTTCGTCGTGGGCGCTGTTGCCATGAATAGCCTGGTTCAAATTGAAGGAGGCATCGCATTCCTAGCAATCGTCGTCTATTCAGCGATTCAACCAACTCATAAAAAAGCGTACACTGTAGTGCGGCGTGCTCACTTGTGTTGGTGCAGGCTGTGCCTTGTTTTCCTGACTTGCAGCCTGTTCAGTTCAGAAGGTTGCCGTGAGTTTTTTCTAGCATCATAGGCAACGGTTGTCAAGACTTTAAAACCCACCATGATCATCTCACGAGCTGATGGCTTCACCCTCGGGTAAGGGTGGAACCGAAGAAGGTACGAAGAACGATAAGCAGGAAGCCGTCCACTGTCCATGCTGGTGTCGAAGGAAGTAATGCGTGAAAAATAGACGACTTGTCCTAGTCCCAAGGGTTGGATGCAAAGGTAAAACGAAAGCAACCAGAAGAAAAAGAGGGAAAGAAAAAGCGAGATAAAGCCCCCATTTCGACCAGAACCGAGACTCTGTCCCCCGCTCAGGGCTCTGAAACGGCGAATTTGGACCAATAGGCGCCTAAAGTCGAGAACGTTGATTTGACTTGTGACAGCCACCACTCCCATGTTCGCCATGCCATTTTGCTTTCGCGGAACAATGTCAACAAGCCAGTGCAGGGCGATTAATACTTGACCTCGAGCTGACGATGACACCTGGAGCCAGGACGTGACGGTTCTAGTGTGTACCAGTTTCCAGAAGCCATCAACCGGATCCTGGTCAGACCAATCGTATTTGAGACGGCGTCACCCCAAAAAACATGTTGGTGGTTGATTCGTCACAGAGGTCATCCAGTTTAGCACAGCTAAGGATGTTAGCGGCCTAGAGAGTGGGGCTGAAGGTCAGCAGCAGACTAGCCCAAGCGCTTCTTTCATTTGGCCAACGCGTTGTACGCAGAAATCTGCCACGATCAATTTCTGCCCCAAGTCAATTTTATGTTCCCTTGGGAGAAAACGTTGATATAGCCCTCCCATCCAGCCCTGAATTTCTCGCAAACACAAATCGTGAAGCGGCTTGGGAGCTTCGGACGTGACACCTGTCACATACAGGGGTCTGTCACATCACGCCCCCGCCGGCATCCGACACACAGGCGAGTCATCCATCCACCATGAATCCACCTGTGCGACTCAACAATGTGTGCCCCTCAAGCCCCTCAAGACAACATGCAAGACCTTTGTGTGAAGTAGTGCAGATGCGACAAATGCATCACCAGTCAAGGCCTCAAGCACCCAGTGGAAAATAACCATCAAGGGGGATGATGGGCCAGCTTGCGCTGCATCAAGAGGCCAACCAGATGTCCCCCAAGTCGAATGGATGTGTCCGAGTGAATCAAGACACTCACCGATCAATCTGGTTTGGCTTGAACCCGTTAAAGTACCCTGCTGCACGCCTCGTGTCGAACCGCGCCGCGGCCCCCTTCAGCAAATCAAACACTTTTGCGAGCGTGAGGGTAATGCCAGTAAGTCTCGCAATGGACGGAATGTGCCCATAACATGTCGGGGTGAAGCCCTTGGAAATTTTTACCGTGGATTTCTCGCCAGGCCTCCAAGATGGTCTCCACGGACTTTGCACCTTGAAAGTGACTGTCGGGTATCTGTTCAAATGCGACATGGTAACAGCGACGCAGGGCAAGATCGGTAGGTCGCAATGTCGCATCCGGCTGCGGTCGATAAGCCAAGACCGTTGTGTGTGGACTCATCGTGCAAGCTTCGCATGCCACAGAGTCTTGGGCAGAAACCTGTGCTATTGATGCCTCGAAATGTTGACAAGAATGCCCATCGTCTGAGCGAGGACTGCAAAAATCGGGATCAAGGTTGGGGTGTGGACCTTCAGAAGTTCAATTGGAGACGAATCGGTTCTTCCCTCGCCTGCGCAACTCCGCTTTGGACCCTTAAAGCTTGCCTTGACCACCTAATGAATTTTATTTGACAGGCCACAACCCCTTGGCCCTTGACTGCCAGTACTTGCTTTCTCCCCTCAGACCTCCTTTCATCCTTGGTTTTTTTTTCTTGGTGACTAAAAAAATCATAGCCTATTTTGTCCGTCACCTTTTGCCGAACACCATGTCATTCACCGAATCTTTGGTGCGTGTGGGGACGACTCCGACGAAAATTTCGCAATCTGTACACCTGCCAGTGTGCCACATTGCTCTCGTCCCCCAGCAATTCTGAATTATTCCAGGCCTCTCGATCATTTTATGTTTCCTCAACTGTTACGCTGACGATCAACGCCTGGATCCACCATCCATCACCTGAATGCATTCTTTGCAAGTTCAAGGTCATTGTTTAAATACCCTTCAATCCTCCGCCACTTGATCGGCCGTGTCTGGCATCGCCGATGGGAGCTTGGAGGAGCCCCTCCCCAAGCTCAACGGTCCTGTGCGAAACTCAAGTAACGAATTCGAAGGTTGTGCCCAAGTTGCGTGTCACCGGAATATTAGGCGTGTACCCCAGGGCCCATTGCGGTGAGTCTTTATTCATTCGGCGGTGCTCCCAACTAAAAGTCATTAAGCATCCTCAGCTCGATTGGAAACTAATTCACGCTAGGCTCGAAACTAAGGTCTACGACCATTCGTCGTATCCAGGAGATCATGCTTCGCTGAGCCACACATGTTGTCACTGTCGGTGAGTTCGAGAAGTGTGATCTTCCATCTTGGACGATCGAAATCAGGTGAAACTTGCTGATGCGATACAACCACCTCCAGACTTCACCATTGAGAATACACGGAAAGCGTCATAAATATTCCCATTCCCGAGTGCGACATTTCGGTCCCCAGCAGAACTGGAAACACCTTGTCCTGTTACTGTATGATCCTTCCAATCAGATGCTCTTGCATCTAGGATAATATCGATAGGACGCGGGTACACTAGTTAAATCATCGATGGAGGACAGACACATCGCTAGCTGTGTCGGAATGCTGCAACTAGACAACTATCCACTTGCATCACTGAATTCGAGATACTTGTCATCCCTCTCATGCAGTATCTGAAGAAAGAGATCCCCAATGTTATCCGCATCCTTAGCACGACCTGTTCGAATATAGAGCACCGTCATGAAGTACTTTGTTCAAGATGCGAGGTTCTCCCATCCAATGTGCAGGGCAAACTCCCGCAACGAAATTCTAGGTCTATCTCAGTGGTACGGGGTCGCGAGTCCGAAGGCACATCGGGGTACCGAGTGTTAGTAAGTAGTGAGAGCCTTTAGGCTTTGACGAGCACCTAACATTCACGTCGGCAGTGTATGATTCTGACATGAACGTTCTCGTTGTTGAGGTTGAGGTTGTAGTGTTTGGTTTATCCCAAGCAAACCTAGAAGGTGAATTCTCCAATCTAGTTCCGCTCGCCATCAAGGTCTTCTAACATGCTGTCCTCTTGTCTTTGACCAGTCATGATGATTGTCCGTCTTGAGCTGCGCAAGATAAACGGACTGCGTTACATAACCCTCGACCGAGATCTCACTCATCCCATCATGGTAAGCACGTCTTGGGACCTGCCAGTGGGGGTCCCAGCGCATCCACCTTAGTCTTTCGCTTAGCACGAATGTCTGTCCCCTGCGAGAGGCTGGCGTCACGGGCCCCTCCCCCCTTCATCTACCCGGACCCTAACACGCGATTACCTTCATAGCACCTTGCCCATCGCAGATTTCTGCCCGAGGCTTGTACGGTGAATTTGAAGTAGGCATGATGCAGCACTGGGCTGGATGGGCTGGTGAACTCAAGGGTGGTGCTATCAGCTTTGGGGGGTTATCGTGGACGGAATGGACAAATGTGGGCATGGTAGTAGGTGTTTACTAGCACTGGCGCGGTCGTAAACCCCAACATGCAGTCGGAGATGATACATATTTATTTGATGATCAGGGAAATCTTCTGTTACCCGACACGTCGTAAATTTCTACGCAAGGGAATAACGAGGCCTGTTTATGTGTCCTGCAACCCCAACAATTCAAGCAATGATCAAGCTCGCATTGGCGAAGGCCATTTCAGGCACTTGGCTCGCCTAAACACGCACATTATTAGCAGACCATGCAAGGCAGTACCGAAACATTTGAAAACTTACGCCAACGAGGTAAAAATCAGCGGCTGCGAGATTCGCCTGTCCAGCTGGAGTAGACGAGGGAATAGTGACAGTGAAATCCTGATAGGGACCGTAGTACTCAGGCCCAAGGAGCGGATTAAAGGGACCCGTGTACAGAATGGTGCCAATGCCTTGATCTGCAGTGGAGCAGCCACTGCCATTGGGGCATGACTGAAGACCGATAGCGATCCCTATCGTTTCCAAGTTCTCGATAAAGATCTATAAGAAATGGCGGCCTGAAGGTGAGAATGCATCCGAGACATGAAGACGGCACTTACATTCGTCCCAACTCGAATCGTAATGCTGGAACCGGAAGTTACTGTGCTTCCTGGGACTGGTGACACGATGGTGATTCCTTGAGCAAGGGCTGTCGAAACGAAGAGTGCGATAGAAATGCCATAGTTGAGGAGTACCATGTTCGCAAAGTGGATAATTTAGGGAGTCGTATTTGGGAGGATCACAGGGATTTTATATACACAAGACATGGGCTGTTCGACCGAATGAGGTGACCGGCGAAAGGTCATTGTGAAGGGCAACGGTGTACAGGATACGCGGAGTGGCTTGACCGGGCATGATGAACACCATAAGAATGGGTCTAGAGAACGTTGACTACTCACACAGTACACATCCCAGTGGGGATATAGCACAGTATCGAGCACGTAAACACACGGGCCATTCAGACCACCGTACTTGAAACGGAGAGCGGGCAGGGGACGGTCCGAATACAGAGGCGTTTCATGTCCCCTAATCTGGATCGTGTCGACTCCTGCTCTGTCCTCAAGTGGGAGCATCAGAGATGGTGAGTTAGTAGCTGCTCCGAGATAGAATGGGATGAGTAATTGTGCTGCTGCCAGTGGCGTCCATTTGACTCGCCACTTCAATGCCAATGCATAGCTCCCCCAGTAAATCTGGATTATTCCAAGCCTCTTGATCATTTGATGTCTTCTCAACTTTTGCGCTGCGTGACGATCAACGCCTGGATCCAGCTCCATCACCTGACTTGAAGCTTCCCTTTCAATATCCTTCACTAGCTGGTTGTAGATGAGAGGAGCCCCTCCCCGAACTCAACGGTCCTGTGCGAAATCTTTGCTAAATGCCAACTTCCTGGCCCAGTGAACCAATTCGAAGGTCCTGCCCAAGTTGCGTGTCGCGGGGATATCCCCAATACTGCAGTGCGATGATGCTTTCCTCGTTCGGCAGGACTCCCCATCAAGGACACCCAGCTTGATGGACGGAACACCAATTCATACTAGGCTCTAAACTAGGATCTACGAGCATTCATCGGATTCGGATCATAAGTTCGAGAAGTGTGATCTCCCACCTTAGATGATTAAAATCAAGTGAAACTTGCTGATGCGATACAATTGCAACTACCTCTAGACTTCACCGCCGAGAATACACGGAAAGCGTCATAAATATTCCCGAGGGAAATCCCCGGCCTTGTGTCGAAATGCTGCGACTAGACTAAACTATTCACTTGCATCGCTGAATTCGAGGTAGGTATGATACAGCACTGAGCTGAATAGGCTCGGCTGGTGAACTCAAGGGTGGTGCTGTTAGGGATTGTCGTGCACGTAAAGGATGAATGAAGGTACGGCAGTGGGTGTCATATGAACTCGAAGATGGTATTTATTTGGCATGAACAGGGAGATTTTCTATTATCCGACACATCGTAAATCTCTACGTAAGGAAATATCGAGCATCAGGGATATCAGTTCCGTTCAAATATGTCTTGCTAGTTCAACAATTCAAGCAACGATCAAACTCGCATTGCCGAAGGCCATCTCAGGCACTTGGCTCAACTAAACACGCACATTATTAGCAGACCACGCAAGGCAGCACCGAAACATCTGGAAACTCACGGCAACGAGGTAAAAATCAGCGACTGCGAGATTCGCTTGTCCAACTGGTGTAGACGAGGGAATAGTAACAGTGAAATCCTGGTAAAGTCCGTTGTACTCAGGCCCAAGGAGCGGATCAAAGAGACCCATGTACAGAATGGTGCCAATGCCTTGGTCTGCAGTGGAGCAGCCACTGCCATTGGGGCATGACTGAAGACCGATAGCGATCCCTATCGTTTCCAAGTTCTCGATGAAGATCTATAAGAAATGGCGACCTGAAGGTGAGAATACAAGTAAGACATGGAGACGGCACTTACATCTGTCCCAACTTGAACAGTAATGCTGGAACCAGAAGTTACTGTGCTTCCTGGGGCTGGTGACACGATGGTGATCCCTTGAGCAAGGGCTGTCGAAACGAAGAGTGCCACAGAAATGCCACGTTTGAGGAGCTTCATGTTCGCAAGGTGGAGAATCTAGGCAGTCGTATTAGGGGATCACAGGGAAACTTTATATATACGGGATGGGCTGTTCGACCGAATGGGGTGTGGAAGGTCGTTTTGAAGGACGGTGATTAGATGACTCCGTACCTAGGATACGCGGAGTGGCTTGACCGGCCGCATGATGAATGCCACAAGAATGAGTCTAGGGAACGTCGACTGCTCGGATACACATTCCAGTGGGGATATAGCACAGTATCGAGCACGTAAACAGACCATTTAGAGCACCGGAAAACGGAGAGCCGGGGCAGGGGACGGTGAAATGGAACTGTCCGAATACAAAGGCGGCGTTTCATGTCCCCTAACTGCTCTGTCCTCAAGTAGAGGGTAGGAGATGGTAGTTGCTCCTCACCGTCGCCGCTCAGGATCACCCATGTTGGAGACGGATGAGATTTGGGATGATGGATTGGGTAATTGTGCCGTCCATTCACCCGCCACTTGCGAGGGGACCAATATGAACTGGTGTCAGTTGCACCGTGACGTTGGTTGCACGCTGTCAAAGTTCATCAAGGTGGATGGGGGTAGTCTGTTTGAAACACTGAGACATGTATCTGGAAATTATGAGAAATGATATTGCCGTGGTCAGTGTTGAACGTTGAACGTTAACGCTGAGGCTGGCAGTTTTCTTTTTCCTACTATGTAATAGATTCATTATAAGGAGTAGCGACTGCTAGTGGTAGCGTAGTGGAGAAGGAATTAATATTCTTTCGACTTTACGGTGTGACTAGGGGAGACTGGGTTAGTAGGGTCGGACAGATCATAACCTAGCCAAGCGCCATCCGTCTGGATGTCAATGTCAATGATGGTCGCGGCCCGTAGTGTTTGAACTTTTGGCGGTTCACGCGTACGCCTCAAGTTCCTGCGCTCCTCGAGTCCTGATCCAAGTTTTTAAGATCTTGCAAACCAAAAGTAAAAGAACGCAAACTGCCTTTCCAGCAACTTGTCGGTTTCGCTCAATATTTTCTGGAACGATGTCTCCCTGGTCACCGTCAACGCCATCTTCATCACTTCCGCTCGATTCTGATCCTGATTCACGTCTATTATCACAGTCTCTGCCATCTCCCGATCCGTTCGATGCATCGTCGCACTTCCACACTGGTCCTGGCGGTGCAGATCTCTCCCTCTCTGAGCTCTCATTATCAAACAAACCATACAGTCGTGACGGCCCTCGGTTCAGCCTCCTCGCACCACCACCTGCCCAAGTCCGTACATATTCTGCCGATCAAAGTGCTATCACAGAGGACGACGAGTACGAGGAGGAAAGAGATGCTGCCGGTGATCCCGATGATGAAGCTGCTGCGAACAACACAGTGATAGGACGGGTTGCTGCTGAAAAAGCCCGCGAAGAGAAACTACAGAGGGATTTGTTCATTATCAAGCAACTCAACGCGTCTTTTGCCGTATTGAATGACGCACTCCGAGCAACGAAGAGCGCAACAGAGGTATGCATCTTGATCCTCTGTATCCTTCTATCCTCTGACCGAGGTCCTGACGGGGCTCATCTCGTTAGCAAGTGGCGGAACAATTGTCGCAGACTGATGCGTTGCTAGACAAGTACGCCAATATACTCGCAAAGTCTGAAAGTGTAACGCGCTTGATTTTCGACGAACGATGGGAGGGAGCAGATGCTGTGAGTATACATTTGATATCTAGAACAACACCCTCCATTTGATCGAAAAAAATGCGTTTAGAGTCTGAGTGTTGCTCAACTGAACTCCCCTATTTTCAGGACGAAGAATTACTGGTCAGAGAACGCGAAGAAGCCCGTGAACGAGCCCGATTCGAGCGAGAACAAGAAATAGCGCGTCAGGAAGCCGAAGAACGCGCACGACGGGAAGCCGACGAGGCTGCACAGCGCGAGGCAGAAGAACGCGCCAAACAGGAGGCCGCGGCTGCGGCTGCAGTGGCTAAGGCTCCCGCGAGGGGACGAGGCACCGGCATTGTTAGCAGTGGGGTTAGAGGGGTAAGAGGGACTCGGGCAACTGCGACTGCTATGGCGGCCCGCGGAGGAAGAGGAACTGCAAAGACTGGTGGGTTATTCAATGTCTCTTGCTAGAATTTCTGGTCATAGGGATCTATCCAGCGCCTGTATCCACGTCCGCTATTCCTCGAGCAAGGTCAGCCAGCGCAACGGGCAGTGTTGGCAGCGCGGGAGGAGGAATTAGGCCAAGCCCTTCCACAAGCAGAGGCTCTGGTCTACCGAGGGGCGTTCCAAGGAGAGGGTGAGACACAAGGCCGTGTGGCCCAATTTACAGCGCCACGCACATCGGCAAGTGCCCAAGTCTACTGAATTCGGCCGCCGTAAACCAATGGTTGAGTTTTTCCACTTATGCTGAAGGCAACTAAGGGCACCGCACTGCGGGCAACCTGCGGGTTACCCACCCCGGGGTGGACGAAATAGCACGCAGAAAGCACACAGTGGACTCAGGGGTCTCGTGAAAATGCAATTGAATGCGCAACCTCCGCACTCCGTCCTATGATTACTGCTGGATTGGCCCAGAGTCGATCATGCGCAAGACAAAGACTAGCCAAGCAATTAATAGTGAGCAGTAAACATAGACGAACATAGGGACGTATGGGGCGTTCCAGCAAGATCCGCAAGGCTCCCCTACACGAAAGACAGACACGCTAGACCTTGTGTAAGCGTCTGCTCTGTCAACCATGTGCAACTTTAACCGTACACGGAGGAATCGGGATCCGCTGTTTTGATCGATTTAGTGGCTTTCCAGTGCGCCGAACTTCATAGAACGTCTGTGTATCCTTGGATGGAGGCTATCCATGGACTGTCATCGTCTGTTCACAGTGTATACCGAGTCGTACATACTCAGCTGTGACTCTGCATAGTGCGTCTTCAACTCCGTTACTCCGATATAAGTTAGTTCCAACTCCGCCTCCCTACACAACCGTGACTTTGACATGCTGGCAACTCATTCCAGTTTCACTCGTGCGCTGTTGATGTTTCCAATGCTTCATTGACAACTGCAAACGAGCCGTCCGAATCCGCAAAAGCAAGGTCAAAGTACAAAACATGCAGTGTGAAGAAGATCGAATGCGCCACAAGATACAGCACTACAGTCGCAACACTTTCAACCCCAGCATCTTCCAAAAGACCCTCGTCCAACAAGATCACTGGTCGCAAACTAGGCTATTCGCCAGCACCCCCTGTCGTTGCCAATTAAATGCTTATATACGCATAACTTTCCATCCTTTGCCCGTTATTCTGTACGTTGGCAACTCGTGCCCGAGGCGAAGGTCGTGCGAACGGTGTTCTGTGATTCCCAAAATGTGTGAGCAAGCGTGATCACCGCGACCACGAAACAAGCAAGATCTGAGAGGAGCGCGCAATACATCAAACTCGCCAACCGGACTTTAGAAGCAATTCGCCAACGGGCCCTTCCCCTGGCCCAACTAGCACGAACTGCATCACGACTGAGGACAACAGGAACACCAGAAAATTACTCACTCTGCCACAGTCGTTGGAACCATCGTGCCCTTGACAATCGGCGAACGAACATCAGCTTCGGGAGCGAAGATCCTATGTGACACGAGCGGCGCTTCTGTTAGTCCGAAACCCGTGTATGGGTCATCGTCATCCGACAGAGAGTGTGCCCTTGAGCGATCCCTGATCGGGTTGCTCGTGCTTTCCACCCGACCTGTGATGATTGGTGAAACACAGGCATCGACGTATCGAGGACCAACACCTCCCGCGAGGTCGATCACTGGGGCTGACCCCTGGCGATAGCAAGTCTCGTGAACACAGTCCGATGGACAGTGCACTGTGATCACGCTCTGCTCGTTTTTGCCCTCGCGGGACACCAACTGCACATGAGACCTCCCATCCATCCTCCTAGGGTCCGGAGCATAATGCAAAGGTCGCTCAACAAGAAGTTCATCAGATACTGATCGGTCGACCTTCTTCCCCTTCCCATTTCCAAAGGGTTCATGACCCGGCGACGGGATTGAAGGTGACGCAGAGTTCAAGCAGTCAAGGTCATTTTCGACTTGAAGGTTTGGAAGCACAGGCAAAGACAAGCTTGGGATGAGTCGCGAAGGCCTTCCGCGATCCGTCCTGACGAACGGACTGCCCGTCAATGAAATCTGGGATCGGGGGCGTGGGCTCTTCGCGGCGGTTTCGTAGCTGGAAACGAGCGACGGTGATTTAGCAGGACTTGATGGTCTTGTCACAGGCCGGGGTTTGACCTTTGCTGGATCAAACACACGGCACTTTGGGAGCCAGATGCGAGAGTCGATACTCTCTGTGTCATCCAAGTCGTTGAGGCTTTGGTACTTCACGCCCTTGCTCCTGGATGAAGGCCTCGGTGGCATTGGCGTGTGCTTCTCCAAGCTGTCACCGGACCGTAAGTTCGAATATGAAGTTACAGGTGAACGTGAATCCCCGCTCGACGATTCATGTCGAAAAGGGGTGTTTATCTCCCAGGTGCCCATGCTCGTTGAAGCAAGCTGGCAATCACCAGGAAAATCCGGGTAAGCTCTTGACGAGCTCGACGTGACCGTGACATGAGGCAAAGGTCGCCTTACGGGACTAGCAGGACTTTCGTCCTCAGCATATAAAGGGACATATTGAGTAACCCCTGTAGGTGGCGACAAGGGCGTTGCAGAGGAATCCGTAGATTCCCTCAGAACTTGACGCAGCTGCTCAGCTCGCAAACGAGCACGCAACAGCGGTGATTGCAATCCAGTCGCTACCTCCTGTTTCACCTCTGGAGGCGCCATCAGCAACGACGTTTCGGTGCCAAGCGGTGACATCAAGGCATTTTCTGACTTGGATTTGGACTTCGTGCCGTCAATTGGGTGTGCTTTGACTTCGCCTCGTGCCTTGGCTGCTTCAAATACGTGTCTGGCCTCCTCTTCAGAGAGGAAGCTCTGGAAGATGGCTCCTCCTGGTATACCCTTGGTCTTGGGCCCAGCTTCGATCCTATTTAACGCTCACCGCAGTGGAGCGAACGACAAGTCAGCACGGTAGTTTTTCATTTCTCTCCGAGCCCGTCCAATTAACCACTACAGGATTCACGTACCAGTTGGGAAACACACCAACTTCCGTGCCGACTATCACCACGTACCACTTTTGCGGATGCACCATGTAAGAGAGAATTAGTTGAAATGGCTTGACAATCAAAATATAGCGGTCAAAGGGCGCTTGAAGGACGTCGACAGGAGACCAACTAATTTAAATGATGTTCAAACTTCGCGTGCACTAATCAGCGCGA
>MU120904.1:65460-118516 GCA_014904835.1 Paxillus ammoniavirescens
TTCGCTAATCCCACGTGAGTTTCCTTTTGAGGCGTCCTCTCGGGTGCTATTATCCTCGCCCGTTACATTCATGGAGGCCGTGAGAACAGCCACGGCAATTCGCGTTACCAAAAATGGGGCGAACTTACAAAGCGCTCACCACTCACTCCCTGCCTCCAAATGGATCTCGCCATCTCGAAATTAGACCCGGTGTGTCGAAAACGGGACCCATTGCCTTGAAAGTAAGCCCGACATGTCAAAAACGGAACCACAACCTCAAAATGGATCCCGCCATCGCAAAATTGGACTCAACGTGTCGAAAATGGGCCTGACGTGTTGAAAACGGACCCAGCGCCTTGAAGGCGAACCCGATGTGTCAAAAATAGACCCACTGCCTCGAAAGTAAACCTGACATGTGAAAAACAGACGGACCACCTCGAAACCGGCCCTGCCTGCTCGAAAGGGACCCAGTGGCCTAAAAAACGATCGGGCTGTCTCACGATTGGACCCGAGGTGTTGAGAATGGACCCAGGACCTCAAAGGTGAACCCAATGTGTGAAAAACAGACGCACTGCCTTGAAAGCAAACCCAACGTGTTGAAAACGGACCCACTGCCTCAAAAGCAAGCCGTCCATGTCAAAAACAGAATCACCACCTCAAAAATGGAGCCACCGCCTCAAAACGGACCCAGTTGCCTCCAAATGGATCCCGCTGTCTCAAAATTGGACCCAATGTATGGAAAGTGGGCCCGATGTGTCAAAAAGGGACCCACTGGCTTGAAAGTAAACCTGATGTCAAAAACAGATGGACCACGTCAAAAATGGCGCTGCCTGCTCAAAATGGACGCAGTGGCCTCAAAAACAATCAGGCTGTCTCACAAGTGGACCTAACATGTTGAAAATGGACCCAGGGCCCCGAAGTTGGGGGAGTTGGTATTTTAAGGTGGTTGAGGCTAGGACGGCTTGGACACGGTCTTGGGGTGTCAAGCCTGCCTGGATTGCATGGTGGCCCACAGTAAGTGAAAAAAAAAAAAGATTGATAAGATGTAATTAGATAATTAGATTTTAAAATAGAAATATGTGGTGTAACTATGATGAGAAAGTAATGGAGGGAGATGATAAATGATAAATGGGATGACAGGATGATGGCTGGACCACTGCTGGAACATGTTGGCTGGGCGAGGAACGAGGCCATGGCAACATGTGCCCAGCAGTGGTGCAGCCATCATCCTGCAGCGTACTGCGGGGTTTAGGGGCGAAGCCCCCAACGAGTCGATAGACTCGTCAAAATATAGCGGTCAAAGGGCGCTTGAAGGACGTCGACAGGAGACCAACTAATTTAAATGATGTTCAAACTTCGCGTGCACTAATCAGCGCGACAACGTAACGTAACGATGTTCGGATGTCAACATCTCTAAAATCACCCAAGCAGCAAAATTTTACCGTGTCCGTCAGCACTTCAGCGTTGTACACCTTTTTTTTAATAGATCCACCAAAAGAAAATATCACCTGTAGTCTGTAGACCCCGTAGCTATTAAGTACTAACGACAAAGTGACATCATGGGTAAACAGCAAGTATGGCCCATCTATATAGCCGGAATGTACGCCATATCGTCGTCCAATCAGGCGCTGCACCATACAGAATCCTAACGAGCCAGGTGCATCATACAGCTATGTATCCACCACGACTCGACCGTCGCGTTCGTACGTTCGAGCACAGGTGGGCGATGACGTCTTGCAACATGTAAGGAACTTCTCTCCAGAAGTCTCGATGTCTAGACGGGAGGTAGTAGCAGTGCTAGGTTAAGCCACAACGTCGTATAAAGAGCCGTTCAACCCACGGTATCAAGTCCCAGCCACGGGCACCGTATGTTGAATAGTTGTAATAGGCGCCTAGAGCGAAATACGTGGCGAACGCCAAAAGAAGCCTGTTCACGCGACCAAGTGAGCCTCAGATAACGACCAATTGTGCAGATGAATACACCCACATCAGAAAGAAGAACCCTAGACCACTACCAACACCCTGGATCGGGGTGTCGTCTTCTTTGCCTGGACCTCCGCTGCCGCCGTTGCTCTCGTCTTCCTTCGGTGGAGGCGTTTGAGTGGACCCACAAGCCGCCGGCGTACTCCACTCAACCAAGACCTGCCCGTCCTGGTAGGACGAAAACTGTGGTTCTGATGTGCTCTCGGCACATGCGAGCGAGATCTTGAACGATTGGGAAATAGGGTTCGGAGAAGATGGTGGATAAGAACCTCCGTGAAACGTTATGGAGACACCGCCGGATGCTGGATTGTACTATCAGTCGAGAGACAAAGTATGAAAACAGTTCACAACGCGCACACGACAGTGAAGACGTTTCAGGCTTGGGAGATGAAGACTGCGCAACAGGTATGACAGCAGTAATACGGGCAGAGCTCTCTCCCTTGTTATTTGTTGTAGTGAGGCATGCTCTGGTACCCGAAGGACACTATCCAAGCGGTCAGCCAGCTTATAGTGTTATTCCACTACGAGCATACCTGGTCTTCCGATGCCCTATCTTCCACCTGGGGAAGTTCACCACATAAATCAAATGTTACCTCGTCCACATATGTACTCGGTGGTGAGTCCCTCGTCCGACTCGCAGTATTCGTACCTCCAAGACTCGAGAGATCATATTTCAGTTCCCCTACTGTGAAATGGCAGTCAAACGAGCCCGAGTCTTGCGCGGCGGCGTGGAGGGCGCTGGAAAACAGCAGTAGGAAGGAGACAAGCTGAAGAATGTGTGCAGGTGCTGTCTGTCGCCGTAAAAACATCCTATCGGTGCTGGTGATGATCCGGTTTGGCACTATAGGCAACAGTGACGAAGGGAACACACTGGGTGGTAGGTGGCGGCGAATGCAGCACAATATTTGCTTATGTAAGACACGCGTGCGCGTCCCATATTAAGAGGATGACTGATTAGTGGTATACGCCATCTTGGCTTTGGACAGTGACCACCACTCATCGCCTCCCAGAATTCGGGATTGCAGCCATGGCGGGTCTTGAGGGACTTGTCTCTATGATTTATCACGAGAAACAACAATCCGGTTCCATGCTTTGTGCTCAACATGCACTAAACTCGCTCCTTCGTGCGTGACGTTGTCCTCAGCGTTGATAAGACGAGTCTGACCCAGCTCATATTTTACAGAAGGAAACTATGTCAGTAATGTTCTGGGTCATGCTTGACACAAGTATTCACTTGATCGGTCCAGTTCACCGCACCTGATCTATCTGAGCTCGCACGTAACTTGGATCACCTTGAAAACGCCTACGATGAAGAAACCAGAGGTCAAGGTAGCGCAAACATGGACGATACAGGTGCTTTTTCAGAACTCAGTCGTTGATAACAAGTTTCATTCTGTCCCTAGGGTTCTTCTCGGTGCAGGTACTGGAAAACGCACTCGATGTATGGGGGCTGAAGTACGTACGCCTAATTGCCGCAGTATAGAGATCCTCATTGTACCCACAAGTCTTATCCGATGGCGTTCGGAAGCCATGAAGTCAGATCAGAGCCATCCGCAGTAATGCCCTTTATCTTCCCTTTCAGCTGACAAGCTAATTGCAACTCCACAGCACTCAGCTCGCCTTCGTGCTGAATCACGATCAACACTGGTACACCCTCCGTCGTTTTGGCCACTTGGCAGAAAATTTCCACTGGTTCAATTTAGATTCGAGTCGACCATCACCTCAGTGGATTAGCAAGACGTATCTGGGCATGTTTTTACAACAAGCAGAACGAGATGGTCAGTTGATGGAATTAATCTAACTACACAAGTTTCTCAATCTGAAAATTTTGAAGGCTACTCTGTATTTGTAATAGTACCAAATGATCCCGAAGTTCCTCTCCCTCACACTGACGCAGACGACTTGGCGTCGACTCTTCCTGAGCCTTCTTCAGCGTCATCCGCAACTGCTTCACAGTCTCGCACGCTTCTCTCTGAACCGGGCTTCGAAGACGAAGACATGGATCTGCAGGCGGCGTTACAAGCTTCCCTGATGGGTGATGTCGGCGGCGGTGCGAGTAGCAGTAGTGGTGAATTCAGCATGCCGGGAAGCTACCCGCCGCCGCTTATCCCCTCAGAGCGTACTTTCCCAGGTTTTCTTCCGCAGTCCACTATGGGTACAACTGAGAGTCAGTCGCGCAGAAGTGGACCAAACATCCCTCCCAACCAGGACCCTTACGGAAACGCAGACGTTGATCCCGTCACCGCTTCCATAGAAAGAAATCGCATCATCATGGAAAGGATGCGTCGGGAACAAGAGATGGCGTTACGAGAGCAATATGAGGAAGAGATTGCACGGTTCGACCAAGCTCCGGGACGATCATCTGCACGACAGCGACAAGGGGCCCGTGTGGGTGAGGGGGATGAGGATTTCCGGAGAGCAATGGAACGATCCATTCCGCAACATCGTGCGGGAGGGGACAACATCGAAGTGGATGAATCGGACGACGAAGACTACGTGCCAGTAGCCGGGCCAGCTCATACGGTGGATAGAGTGTACGACGACGATGACGCAGAGTTTCAGGCGGCACTCAAAGCATCGTTAGAGACTGTTCCAGCCGGTTTTACTGTGCCTCCGAGCCCCCAACCGCCTTTGCCACGACGATTGACCAATATCCCACTGTCAAATGCACCGGTGAACGTTGGTCGACACACAGAAGAAAGTGAGATAGAGACGGAGACGGAGACAGATGCGGAAGAGTCTAACGTTACAAACTCCGAAGAGCCAAGGGAGGTCGGTGTCGAAGAAATGCGTAGACGTAGGCTGGCAAGGTTTGGAGGTTGAATGAGAAGTACCAATTGTTAGAACTTCCTGTGGAATCCATTCGAATGCGTAAACCATCCATTGACTGAATCCTACGCCAAACTTATATCGTACAATGTGCTACAGCGGCAGACCAAAGGTCACGGAAGCTCCTGAATCATTGACCCTTGCCCTGTTGTCCCACACCCAGGGCGCTCTTGGCCTTGTCCACCAAAGATTCCTGAGGCTGCAGTGAGCACACCTGCTAAGTCACAACGACGTGTGACATACCTGATTCTCGTTGGAATTACCGCTGACGGTATCAGTAGCCTTCTGGGTGGACGACTTCTCGCCCTATGGAATAATATCAGCGAAGTTCTGCTAGTAGGTGTTAGTCGCTCACCTCGGGCTGAAGAGTAGAGGCTACCGAGTCTGTTGCGCCCTTTGTAGTATCGCCCACCTTCTCCGTGAAGGACTTCTGGGACTCGGGCTAGGGACAGAGAAATTCACACAATGGACTAAGCTCGACAAGAAACTGTCGCACCTTTGCAGCAGAAGTAGCCTTGTCGGTCAAAGATTGACGGCCAGTGTCAGACATTGTGAAGATGTTGTGTAAGAGAGTGATTGCGGTTAAAATAAATAAGAGGGAGAGGTGAAGAGAAAACACTCGGAAGAAAGGTCCAGCTTATATACCCTTCAGAGAAGAGAGGAGCATTCGATTCCCGACGGTGAGTGACGCACCCTATGACGCATTTTCAGTCGATCACGCCCCAAATTAGGCAGCCCGAGATCAGAGGCAGGTGACGCGCTGATCCGTAACAAATATTTCCAATTTTGGCTCTTGGCAACTCTACGCTTCTCTAAGCACATGGATCATGGCAGCCAGCTGGCAATAACGACGATGCAGTAGAAGGTTACATGCAGATATTCCAATATATAGAATCAACGTGAACAACAGAGTAAGTGTCAGAAATTACAGTCAAGACTCTGGTGCAGTCGGCGAATATGAATCGGTGAGATCATATCTCCCACTTCTGCGCTGACGCCCTCGCGCAAATCGCATGTAGCGAGAAAACCGGTTTTGTGACATCGATAGTACTTGACTATCACGATGTAACGATGGATCATCCTCTGATTCTCCCGATATGATCGTCTGCAGTGCGTGCAAGTCTGGAAAGATCGTCAGGCTACAACTTCGTCTGGAACCCAATACCAGACATACCTTGTCGACATATAGGGCAGGATCCGGATAACTCGAGTAACCAAGGATCCACGCAGGCTTGATGAAATCGGTGCTTTCCCTCGCAGGGCAGCACCCGAAGGTCATCTCCTTCTTCAAAGTCGACGATACATATCGGACATGTTTCCCGTCCGATCGAGTCAGGCATCAGCCCATCCCCTCCACTCACGGAGGAAGGTAAATGTGGTGCTCCATCATCTGCAGTTCGTACCCGAGGGCGTGCGGGTGGTAGCGGGTCAGATTGGGAGGTTCCCGCAATAGGCCTGTCTTCTCCCACGTCACGATCAATTACGTTTCTTTGAGTAGAAACTTCCCCCTCCTGAGGTTCAGGCTGATGTTCAGCGCGTTCCTCAGTAGACCTCCTCGTCATCTCCCGAAGTTCCACGGCGCCCAGTTGAGATGCAACGGGAGCGGATTCATTTTCCACCGGTGGTGATTCGATATCCTTTGGCCGGGAAAAAGCAGATTCCTGATCATCGGTCAGCCTGAACTTGACGACCGGGAAGGTATCTAAAATTGCTCGTCCAAGGCCCCTTGCCCGGCTTTGCGCCAGCGCTGCAGAGCCACCGACGGTAGGATCTGCTAAACGGCGACCGTATCTTTCTGGATGGCGAATAGCCCTAATGGCCTATGTTTCCATGAGTAATGCACATCATATATTCCTGCCTGAATATGACGAACCCCGGATACGATTACAACACAAAATAAAGCGGAGACACAGCCAGTGATCGCATATAGGATGATCCTAGAGTGTGGTGGCATCAGGAGCATTCGGTAACACAGGCGGGATCCTTACATCGCAAGTCCCGTCTCCTTTGAACCACCACCACTGTTAGTAGATGTCGATCCGTCGTCGTTGTTCGACGCTCCGCCGTCCGAGGTAGCATTACCCGTCGCATTATAGGCCTGCAGTGTGGCAAAGATGAAACCAGGAGCAACCGGACTGTTAGATGATATGGTTTGATTGACCACTCGTCCGGTGTCATTCAACATAGTTGCGTTATAGTAACCGTAATACATCTTGCTTGATTGTCCGAATTGGCCAAATTCGTATTCAATGAGCCTGACGGGATACGGGATTTCAGCGGGGGTCAAACATGTGGATGCATGGACAAACAAACCGAGAAACTTCTATGGCCTGAGTAGCAAAGATGTCGAAAACCTGATCGAAATTGGCAGGATCTGAGTATTCTAGATTGATTACGCAGGTCTCCGAGTAAAGAGAGTATAGCACCTAATTCAGTGAGTTTTTTGAAGCCAACTTATCAAAGGAGGAGGAGCACCGAACTTACAGCCGACCGTGCTCCACGATCTCGTGCCATACTAAAAATGTCAACTTCTTGCGACATATTCGTCGAATTGGCATCGCAAGCTACAAGAGCAATCCACGGTGTCGCCGCTGCAGTGATACAAAGTCCATAGAGAGCGACGTAGACAAAAGGCCCACGCACTAGTCTCGTTGCCCGCATAATCTTCCGAGAAGTGCACGAGAATTCCCTACCACGAGGTTCGAGATGGCAAGCATGGAATCAATGGCGACCTACGCACCTGACTTACACCATTGCTGCCCGCACCGGCCAGCTGGTATGAAACGAATTCCCAGTCAGATCTAACAGCATGAGGTGCCAGTGAGCAGTCAGGGTAAGGTCGGCAAATAACACCTGACCACGAGGAGCTCACCCATTTGTGTACCACTGTAGATGTAGTTTAGATGCGTTGGTGCTGTCGGCTCCTTGAATCGTGACATTTGAGGGCTGAGCAGGCACGTAGCCATGCACTGCCAGTGGCCAGAGGAGTGTGAAGAGGACGAAAGCCCCAAGGAACAGACTCTGGAAGATCATGAAGACCGTCTAAAAGAAATAACAGAGATCGTAAACCTCGATGCTGAGGCACGATCCGTGAACTCGAGGACATCCACACTGAGTACACCAGTAGTACTAGTTATGCAGGAATCAGCGCCTTAGCCTCACGCCAACATGTCATTGCACTTCCAAATTTGGAAACCACCTTCAACCAATCCAATTGCAGTGCAACACCTGTGTGATAAATATCGGATTTTAATATCCAGATACAACCGACATACAACCATGCTATTATTTTACAATGTACAAACAGGCAGCGAGGAGACCAGGCTTTCTCAGCGACAAGTCAAATGCCCTTTACCCTTCGCGAATGACCTCCTTGACGGAAGCGGCGAAAATCTCGCAACCTTTCTTGAGGTCTGCTTGTGAGATGTTCAATGGTGGGATAAACCTGACGACCTCATATATCGATGTCGTGAGAATGAGCAGCCCCTTTTCCATGCATCGCTTGGCTACCCGAGTTGCGAGGGCCTTGGGCGCCGATGGATTCAAAGCAGGGTCCCCCGACGGGTACAACGGAGATGCAAACTCAACGGCAACCATCAACCCCACTCCACGAACGTCAAGAATAGTTGAGCCGACTTCTAGGTCGTTGCGGAGACTGTTCAGCGATGCTAAAAGTTCCAGTGACCTAGGAGACAGACAAATGAGCCGGTTCGCGGATGAGATAGGGTAACATACCGTGCGCTGACGTTATCCAAAACCTTCTCTTCTTTGAAGACATCAGTCACAGCCACGGCGGCAGCGCAGGCAACCGGGTTACCAGCGTAAGTGCCTCCCTGGGGACGTGATAAACCGTGGATGAGGTAAACTACTCGGGATTTACCATTGAGCCAGGCTGCAACTTGTCTGTGAGGTTTTTCCGGCTAACTATACAGCTCAAAGGGAAGCCGTTTGCCAAACCCTTTGTCGCTGCAGTTCAGAAATAGACAGTTTAGTAACTTCGAGAATCTTACCTTGGCCATTGTCATAATGTCGGGTCGGACGCTACTATATTCGATGTTGAAATACTTCCCAGTACGGCCAAACCCGGTCTGCACCTCGTCGACGATTAGAAGAATGCCATGTTGGTCACAAATCTTCCGAACGCCTTGCAAAAAGGCAGGTGGAGCAGAAACGTAGCCACCTTCGCCCAAAACGGGTTCGATTAGGATGGCGGCAGTATCCCTGGGGGCTGACTGCTGTTTCAAGACGAGTTCGAGCTGATACAGTGATAGCCGGACGAGCTCCTCTTCACTGGTGTCAGGTGAGAGTCCGAACTGATGCCAGTAAGGGAACGGGGTGCTAAAGACGCCGGGCTATAGATCAGTGAGAATCACATGCATTTTTGGTGAGCACCAGCATAACTCACCATCAAGGGGAAGAAACCCTCGCTGTACGCTGTCTTGCTCTTCGTAACAGCCATCGCGCCATAAGTACGACCATGATATCCGCCTACAGTGAGGCAATGTCAGTGATAGCACGAGCTTCCCAGCATCAGGTTGTATACCCTGCATGCTAATGACGTTTTGCCGTCCCGTAAAAACGCGCGCCATCTTCAGAGTCGCTTCGATGGCCTCTGAACCAGAATTCCAAAAGTAGAACGAGTCGAGTGAGGGGTGAGGCATAATGGGAAGGAGCTTCTCGATCAGACGCAGGTATGGGAGGTTGAAAGCAATGCTGCACTGAGGGTCATGGATAGAAAAACAGAGATAGATGACAAGGAGGCACGCTTACTTGGCCGTGAACGAGGTTCATGCACTGGTCAGCGGCAGCCCTGCTAACCCTCGGGTGACAGTGACCTGAGTATATTAAAGCCTGGCGTTGCTGAGCGAGCGCCAGCTACCCACCAAGGTTGGTTACGCCGATACCGCAGCTAAAATCGAGCATGCGCCGGCCATCTTCGAAACTGACGTATGAACCCTCTCCTTTAGTCATCACTGCTTCAGTCAGTCGGCCAATGCCCGCAGTAACATGGCGTTGACCAAACGCGACTAAGTTGTCCGCAGAGGTAGCCATGCCTCGCACACCGAGTTTGAACGGAACGAACGACTCTGAGACTTGAGCAAAACGGAATCCTTGATTCCTATGCAATGGTGTAAATGGTGAGTCAACTAGTCACCCGCCGTAGTCCCGACACAAGGATACCCATCACAATCCTTAGACGTACATCTTTACTGGACATGATATCCCAGCACTTCTGAGAAACCGACTGTGGACTGATAGCCTGACGAGCATCGTGGAAACGTTCTGGCAGGGTACAGTGTGAGTGACTCCACTGCCATTCACAAGTCTGTGTATGCATATTTATACAAAGTCGATGTGCATTTCACCTGGCGTTTCGAATCTTCGGTTCCCAGCCTAGTTGATGATCATCCATTGGCAAGGTGTGCCCCGTCGAGCACTCGGCCGGACGTTCACGACGATAATCCGTTGCGCACCCTCATAAGCACATAGGTAACACCCAGGCGAACTAGTGAGGTACATACATTCTAGAATCGATTCCTAGTGTAGAGATAAGTAGCCGACTGATTCTACGAGTAGTACTCTTATAATACGAGTCGCTGAGACTTTGCCCGCCAAATTCAGCGATACTCAAGTTCGAGTCCAGTTTGACCAGTGCTGTCCAAATCAAAGTAGTTCGCCGATGGGAGTCAGCCCGTCAAAGCCGTTCTGGCTCCTATCGTAGACTATGTGGCCCCGCAAAAATGTCTGCTGCACAACACCTTTCAAGATGAGTCCTTCGTATGCAGAAACCTTGTTCTTGAAGTGGAAATGCTCCTTTGACACCTGCTCATAGCCGACTCAGATAAAGGCACAAGCTGAGAGGTGAGTCCTTGCCTTGAACTCGGCTTCGGGATCCCAGACCACCAGGTCTCCATCAAGACCTACAGCCAGTGACCCTTTGGTTGCAGAGAGTCCTGCGTGTTCTGCTGTTTTCTCACTCATCCACTGGACAACTTGGTTGAGGGTAGCTCCCCTTTCAGGCTTACTCCCTTCCGTCCACAGTAGGCTCAAGCCAAGACCAAGACTGTTGATACCTCCCCATGCTCCCATAATATCACCTTCCTCGAGTTTCTTTAGTTCCGCAACACAGGGGCTGTGATCTGATACCACGCAGTCTATATCGCCATCCATCAGAGCCTTCCAAAGATTGTCACGGTTTGAATGGTCACGGATAGGAGGGCAGCATTTGAATTCGGGTCGTCCGTTTGGGATATCGTCGGCAGAGAGGCATAAATAGTGAAAACAAGTTTCCACCGTCAGTTCTAAACCACTTTTCTTAGCAGCTTGGATGGCGCCAAGGGCAGACGATGCTGAGAGGTGTACAATGTGACAGCGGAGGGATGCATATTTTTTTTGAAGACGTGCGATCAGAGAAATGGCGTTCACTTCTAGATCCTCGGGTCGTGAAGATAGGAAGGTTTGATAAACCGTAGGATTGGACGAGTGATCTGGACGAACGGGGTTGGAAGGATCCTCAAGCTCTGCGTGAAAGAGCAGGACGGTAGGCTCGTGCTGAACGGATTGCTAAGACAAGAATGGTAATGCATAACTGGAGCTCCCTTACCTCGAGTTCCTTCATGTGACCTTGTAGGTCTTCCTCCGATACGCATGGGAACTCCTACGCTCAGGTTAGCGAGCGTCAAGGTACTTCCAGGATGGTGTCGTGTACCTCCACTCCACTTTCAATCAGAAAACATTTGAAACCTTTGACACCGGAGGAAACTAGCGGTTTGAGGTCTTCCTGAAGTCCGCCCTCAGATCCTCTATTCTAGCGTTTAAAATCGAAAGTATCTCACTCGGTTTCCTGGAATGACCCCTCCCCAAAATGCGACGTCGGCCCAACACTGACCTTTGGCCGACTTTCGCTTGATCTCTAGGTTTTCCAACGTGGTCGTGGGAGGTATGGAGTTCAGAGGCATATCAACCACGGTAGTAATACCTCCAGAGACTGCGGCCCTCGTGCCAGTCCAGAAGCCTTCCCAGTCGGTCCGACCGGGCTCATTTAGGTGGACATGCGCACTGGCCAGAGAGTCAGGGTCGTTGCACAAAACTACGGGTTTGTATGGAACCTTCGGAAAACAACTTACTCTACGAGTCCTGGAAGTATGTATTTCTCTTTTGCGTCGAGTAGATGGGTGTTTGGATCAATCAGTCGATCCGCATCTTCCGAGTCCCCAAGATATCGTAAATCGACGTTCACGATCTTCCCTGACGTGCGATCTACTGTAATAGTAGCAGGTCGCGGGTCGCCAGATGGCAATAGCACGTTCTTGCTAGTAACTTTCAAGTATCGAGGAGAAGCCATGGTGCAACTAACAAGTACTAGGTGATGGTGATCAATGGCCAAGATGCCGAGATCTTTAAAGGTAGTGGTTGTCAGAAAATGGTAACAGTGGCAGGCGCAAGATATATACATAGCTCGAGTCGGAGAACCAGAGCACGTTAGCCAGGACCGAGCTCAGTACTTTAAATTCCCAGTTTCAACAGGTCGCAAGGAAATGAGAACGGTGAATTGTAATGTGGGTGCTTCTGAAGTGCCCACTCCATCGTGTGGTTCCGGAATGATAGTACTACATAGTAATGGTCGGAACAGAGAACCAGGCAAAAACAAACATTCGGATCAGGACCCCAGACCATCGAGTCAGTACTAGTAGTCCAACCACGACGAAGTGCGACTGTAGCTGACTGCATTCAAGTTTCGTTCACCAGTCTAGTCACCAGGCCTTTCTTGTCAAACTTCCTGTCTGTAAATTCATGTTCATCTTTCCCACCACAAACCTGTAAAGATGTATGAAGATGCAGAGAAATCTGCTTTCATCGCGGCAACGATCTCGGCCTCTGATTCCGCATCTCCCCTCGACTCATTGCTCTCCCCAAAAGGCCCTCCTTTGACGCCTTTGTCCTACAGGGACTCAGTGGCAGAATCAGACTACAATGATGTGATCCTCGAGGACGATCCGCGCTTCTCCACAGTCTCGCTATCTGAGCAGGCTAGTGTCGCATCTTCGGTCTCAGACTTGGATGAAGTAACAACCAAGTTGGAACGCCGGACGACAATATCCTCGGCTCCCTCGAAAGCAATGGCTTCTCTCCGACATTTTACACACAAGAAATCGGCATCAAGTGTCACTGCTGGCGAAATATTCGATGCTAACATCCTTGCCCGGCTGGGAGTTCAAAAATCCCACCGGGAGCACGATCCGGATGCTCTTCGTTCAGCTGGTCAAGGGCAGCAGAAACTCCGTGAAGAGTTCCTTCGCCTCCACAAAGAACGACGGGCAGAAGTTGCTCACAGCGAGGAGGGCGCCATAGATTGGGGTGCGTGCTGGCCTTTGCCCATTCAAAATATGGCTAACCATTGGGTCACTTCATCAAGATTTTTGGGGTGCAGTCATCTCCGGTGTGTGGATTGGTCATACAGTCAAGTTGGGTACTCATGCATTATATAGATTACCAGGGATACGCTGCCGTCAACCCCGACAAACTCGCCAAAGCAATAGAGAGGGGAATACCGAATACACTGCGAGGAATGATGTGGCAGCTAATGTACATACCTCTCTGCATTCATTTTTTCCTCCGTCACGAAAGGTTGTGGCAGGGCAGCTTCTAAGGACACCGGACTGGAGAACACGTATCTCGCACTCTTGAAAGAAACTAGCCCACACGAAAAAGCGATCACTAGAGACCTCGGGAGGTGAAGGCCCAAGATTCGTGAAATTAGTTCTCTTTCTGAGGTATAATCTGCAGAACTTTTCCTCACCACGAATTCTTCAAAGATGGTCAGGGTATCGGGCAGGAAAACCTGTTCAATGTGCTGAAAGCATATTCTATGTAAGTTGTGATTCTTCCCAAAGAAATAATTACCTACAACTTTCCATTTAGGTATGATCCTCAAGTTGGCTATTGTCAAGGACTGCCGTTTGTTGTTGCTGTACTGTTGTTGAATGTGAGCTTCGTCCCATGCTTGATGTGACGAGATCTGACTGCATTGCTACAAGATGCCGGACGAAGAGGCATTTTCCCTCTTGGTTCGCCTTATGCATACGTACGATCTACGAGGACATTTCCTTCCCGAGATGCCAAAGTTGCAGCTGCGACTCGTAAGTCCTTCAAGTTTCAGATTTTGATTTTCATGTAATTCTCTGCTGATCCCGCTCAGTTTCAGGTACTTCCCGAACATACTTCGGATGTAATCATTCTCAATCCACGTAGTTCGATAGGCTGATCGAGGAGGTCCTGCCCGTACTGCACCTACATTTCGTGCGGCAGGGCATCAAATCAAGCATGTTTTGTTCACAGTGGTTCCTTACGCTGTTCAGCTACCGGTGAGTCGGCATTCGCACGCATCTGCGACGGTCTCATGGATGAACTTGCAGATTCCCACTAGACATCGTGTTTCGAATATATGATAATTGCCTTGCAAGTGGCATCGAGGCAATCTTTGCATTCAGTATTGTGTTGCTACAGAAAAACGAAGATCTGCTGTTAACACTCAAGTTTGACGAGATTTTGACTTTCCTCAAGTTGAGAGTGTTTGAGCGATACAAGGTGAGCTGTTATTTCGATGGCGGTGTCAAGAAGAGCTCTTACAGAAGTAACACGAAGATTGAATCCTCAGACGAAGAGGAGGAGAAAAGTGAACGACAAGCCAAGTACAGAGTTGACGAGTTCGTGCAGGATGCAATTTCATTGAAAATCACGCCATTCACGTTAGACGTGTACGCCCACGAGTACCGTGATCTTGTGAAAGCGCGTGAGGCACATGCCATTGAGATGGATGCACTAAGGAATAGCAACCGGGCTCTCGCTGCAAAGGCGTACGTGCTTTCTTATTCATCGTCGTGATTCTTGTCCATTCCCTTGAATTCATCTAGCAAAGAATTGGACGCCAATCTTGCGCAACTGAATGCTGAGCATGTGGAGGTGTTGGTGAGTCACCGTCATGGTAGGCTCGCATTTCGACCCGCTCTAAGTGTGACTAGAATCAACTCGTGATGGCTCGACTTCGCAACGAGGAGATGGAAGAAGAGCTCGTTCGTTACAAGCTTCTGTAAGTTTTCTCGCCCTCTTTCGTTACACCACGCGGTGAAACTTGAATGCCATTTTCTCGCTTCTTAGCTACGCAGAAGCAATGCATCAGAACGCGGATGCGATGTCGTCTAATCGGCTTTCTAAATCTCACATGGGCAGCGGCAGAACGGGAAATTTGTGACGGCACCGGCCAATCATTATACCCTCTTTCCTGGACAGCGCGTGCCCGCGAGCACAAGATAATGATGGGCCCCTTTTATGGTGGCCCCCTTCAATTACCCCAACGCATTATCCCCGATTGAGGCAACTAAGTAACTTGAGCGGCAAAATGTCCGTTGGTTATTGGAATTTACACATCCTGTTGACATTTCATCACCTATTTTGATTCCAATCTACTTCGCGTGGAGTTGCTGCACCGATTGAATCTAAATGCGTGCTGTCAATATTAATAAAACTGCACGGTGTGCCAAACTGACCTCATCCTTCGTGATGGTTCGCAACTCACCGGGGGCCGTGGCTTTGCCCGTCACAGCACCAGCGGCAACCTGCAGGGTACGAGTCGCGTGTGATCGTTGGGAGATCCAATACTTGATCTCATTAGGAATAATTTCAATGACTGCTACGCGAGGGTCTTTTTCATCGCCTCTATGCACGCCGTCCCCCAGATCGCCAATATATCCGGTTATGCTAACCAACCCAGAGTTAATTTAAACTTTCAGATAACACCAAGCGCTACTCACAGAGCGGACCAGTTCTCATGAATAAGATTTCTGTCTTGAGTGACTCGAGCTTTCCCAGCATAGGATACCCAATCCGTTGATGAAGGGTCAAAGAAGGAAACGTTGACATGAAAATCGTTCTCCAGTTCATCAAACTTGGAAGAAGCGTTATTGGCGAGGAATATTAGGTTCAGCTGTAAATCGTCAAGCGCTGATAGAAAGCCAACATCAGCTCAAAGACGGTGTGTGAGAGGAACTTAGAAACACACGACTCGCAAGATTCATTGGACGAGAATGCAAATTTCCGTTTGAATCACGAGTGACCAGCATGCCAGTTTTGATGGCATTGGTCACTGTATGTAAATCTGTAGAACAAATGAATGTTCATGTTAATTGTTAATCGGACAGGGGTCTTTGAGGAAGGATACCCGTGATTTTGTCCTGCAGAGCGACATCTTTGTTTTCTGCGATGCGGGAATAGGGATCAAGACGAGCTCGTTCTTCGGAGGAAGCCACCATGGTCACGGTGAGAGATTGACGATTGAAACAAATAATAAAAACGGTTTCGGTTTTATATATGTACTCACCTTTGGCCCCTGTCTCGGCTCATGATCGCCAATGACGTCAAAATAAGTCCAAGCGCAGCCCTGTTCACCCGCTAACGCAAATACGAATGGCCCCTGATTGTTCGGTGGTCAAAACATTGACCTGCCATTCAGCTACAGAACATCACGGACCATACAGCCTCTCAAGGTCCCTTGAATAATCTTTGACATGATACACTCCAACTAGTCACCCAATGTGTAGAGCTTCTCATCAGCCGCCCCCCGCACCAGCACTTCTTCAAGTCAAGGCGTTGCAATACATGAATCTATCGAACAATCGGTGGCTACTTACTTTCGTGTCGAGAGCGAATGTCGCTATTGTACAGGTACGGATGATCCGTTTCTAGCAATACAATCAAAGATTGTAGTAGTGTCTGTCAAGGTAACATGACTGGGCATAAAAAGCATCAATAGGGAGTAGAAGTAGACGGCTGGGGGTCCGTGTGCAGTGTCGGAAATTCTTCCACTTCCCAAGTACCAGGTATCAATGCGATAGGGAGCAGCCAGGTTGCCGTAAGAACAACACCGTAGCCTGCAACTCTTCAGCGAAAGATAGACATGGCTCAACGAAGTTAGCATACCTTTATCAAAACTCCTGATTGCAGTCCAGCTCCAAGCTATAAGACCGCCGATATAACCCAGATAAGGGACTAGACGGCGGAGAACAACCACACCTGGGCGCATTTGTGGTGGGAGCAGCGGGAGGGGCAAATGATCCATGAGCCACTTCAGTGCAGTTGTTATTATTGCAGCACGTTTTGCCGCTTCGAGTTGTTTGTTATTGAGTATGTCCAAGACTGGAGGGGGAAGATAGCTGCACGAAGACGTTGCATAAGCCTGGTCCCACAATGTCACCAGGACACTCACATTCGGAAGCCCCACCACATCGTCTGGACGGATATCTTCGTGAGGGAAGGTAGCCAGACGCGGTATTCCTTCATAGGGGGCTGATCCCTCGCAGGCTCAGCACTCGCCCGCACTTGCTCCATACCGACAAAGGTCACTTCGGTAGGCTCCACCCCTCTGTTCGTCCCGTTGCCACCAGTAAAGTCACCACCGCCTCCCATTAGCACTTGGTCAATAGATTCTGAGGGCAGCGGAATGAAACGAGGCTGCGGCGTGCGTATCTCCTCTCCGTCCCCATTTACGGATACGATCTCTGAACATGCAATTTCGACTTCCGAAGAATCATCTGGCTCCAAGGGGCCATACATCATGACAGAGTTGTTATCATCGAGACAGTCCAAGACTGCGTCCTGGGGTGCCTCGGGTGAGGTTGCATTCTCTCGCTTCTTGCCATATGGAGGTCGTAAGTGGTCCAAGGCAGACCAGACAGATTGTCGACCGCGCTCGAGGGAGCCGTTCATTACGTCCGATGACGTTAGGAAGGCTAGCAGGTTCAAGTCGTGTGTGACAGAAGTAGGGGCAGGAGGAGGACCGCCCACGTCGGTACCAGCCTCTGGAGCAATGGGCGGGGAGATCCAGAGCCGTGAAGATGATGTCGAGATAGTGGATGGCAGCGAAGGGATGGTGGAAATCACGTCTCGTATTTTCTTTGCAAGAGTAGTTGGCTCGGGTGATTCCCCATCGACCAACGCTGGGTCGTTGTTCGTTGCATCTATACTGTTCACAGGCACTTCTGCAGGCGTGTGGCCAGCATCCGCACTCTGCGATGATCCTCGAGTGGGATCAACTCCACTAAAGCCCGTCACATCCCCAAACCATGATGTAGGCGGAAAATCTAGAGCATTGGAACTCTCTCCGACTTTGTTCGTAAATTTAGTGAAATGTCCGATGGCTGTGGCTTTCTGTTTGGATATCCACCGCGCCGATGCTGAGAACGTCGCCTGTTCTGCACTTGCTGTTGATGTGATCTGCTGGGCACCAGTGGTCGATTGCGCCTTGCTCAACGATCGGACGAGACGCGGGACGAGTGTTGCAGCCGAAAATGGCTGTTGTTGGTCTGGTTGTCCTGGATTATCTGCCATGGTTAGGGACGGACGTCAAGCGATGTCTGGTGGATTTGATTCCGTCCTCGGTCGATTGTTAGCTGCTTGCCTAACAAGAAAAAAAACTAGTAGGGCTGCCTCACGACTCGTGGCTGTGTACTTACTACTCCCCGCTCTTGGCAAGATGATGATCTATCATTTGATCAAGTTTATGAAAAGTTTGCCGACTCGGAGGTTCAACGTTCAACGTTCAACGTTCACGTTCAACTAGTTATAGTACCCAAGTACTGTCGACGCCGTCTCCTATACCCTCCGTGCCATTCTCTCCAGGGTGGACCGGTGATCTGTGTCCATTCTCATGATTAATCATCCACGGCGAACAGTGGTCACTCCGGGTCGTCACGGCACGAGTTTAGTAGCGGCTGTCTTCAACAACTTGAAGCCAGCACATGATCATGCAATTAAGGTTGCATACTACGCGACTCAACGTCGCACAGCTTTGCAGTTCTGATGGTAATAGTCTGATGCGAATATTGGGGCCAAGCCTTTCCAATTCTTGTCCTCCTTGAAGCGGTACTAGGGGTCAAGGCTAGTAAGTACTATATAAGCACCTCGGATCAAACCATATTGTCTCGTCCTCCCTGACTCAGAGATGCGTGTTCCCCTATCAATCCCCTTGGCCGTTGTGGCTGCTTCTGTTGTGGTGGCCGTGACGACTACCACTCCCGCCACTAGTACTACATCACAGCCTATCACTTCAAGTTCGTCAGCGCCGCCCCACACTGGTCCTGGTCTCCCCCCAAGCTGCACTTCAGTCACGGCAACGGCTAGCGTAACCCTCAGTGCGCCAAGTGCCACGCCAACTCGAGCAGTTGGAAAGCTTCCTGCACTTGGGTAAGTAGACGTCGATATCCTCGTCAGGGAATAGTGACTGATATGCTCCTGTCAGCTGGAACACATGGAACGCTTACGGTTGCAGTACGGCCATTTAATACTTGAACCGGTCCGCTACGAGACTCATTTTCTCGCTTCAGATATCACCGACGCCCTGGTGCTTGCTGCAGCAAACGATCTAAAGGACACAGGGCTAGCTAAGGCTGGCTACCAATATGTTAACATCGATGTGAGCACCTCTTCGACGGTTGGATTCGCTCTGCTCATGGTTTCAAGGATTGCTGGGCAGAGCTTATACGTGACAACACGACAGGACAAATCGTTCCTGATCCTACCAAGTTCCCGAGTGGCATCAGTGGTGTCGCCACCGAAATTCATTCATTAGGTCTGAAGCTTGGTATCTATAGGCGCGATGGACTTTCAATGGTCTCGGTGACGCATACTGACGTTTCTTGGCAGTGATGCTGGTGATAATACTTGTGCCGGTTATCCTGGCTCCCTTGGTCACGAGACAACCGATGCGGCGACTTTCAGCGATTGGGGTGTCGATTGTAAGATGGTCCATGTGTCCACGCTAACCTTGCTGAACGGGTCTCATCAGATTTGAAATACGGTTCGCGCGACTTGTTCCTGTTCATTCTTGGTTTAACACGTACTTCTCGCAGACAATTGCCACGTTTCCAGTAACTGGACTGATTCTTGCGTGAGTTTCTATCTCGCAGGAGACGAGCCGTATTGTCCGCTAATCTTCGTCCCTAGTCTCCCCCTGGTGGAGATTGGTAGTAAGTAAATTGGTACCCGAGAGGTGGCTAACTGCTGACATGCCCCCTCAGCAACTCTAACACCGCTATCAGGTATCGCCAAATGACGTGAGCCTATTGGTCTTGTGTTGTATACATGTCTAACAAGTCAATAACAGCGCCGCTCTCGATGCTCAAAAGACCCCTATCGAGTACAGCTTGTGCGTCTGGGGCCGTGCAAATGTCTGGGAGTGGGGTTCGAAAGTGGTAAGTCCGTACGTCTGTTCCAGTATTCAGCCATTTCTCAAGGTTGCTGCTAGGGTCACTCCTGGAGAGTGACCGGCGATATCACGTGGGTCCTCTATACTTGTGAATGACGACAACGAGACCCATTCTCATCCCAGCCCTACGTGGAACTCCGTCATCTCGATCATCACTGCCAATGCTGCCATTCTGGACTATGTAGACTTCTACTCTCACAACGATATGGACATGATGGAGATTGGAAATGGCAACTTCACCGTCCAGGAGGAGCGCTCTCACTTTGCTGTGTGGGCCTTCATGAAGAGCCCCATCTTGCTCGGTACAACTGTCAGTAATCAATACGTCAACTACTAGAAACTGGACGCTAATTTTATGTGCTAGTTGAGCGGACTGTCGGCAGATCAGTTGGCGATCATCTCTAACCCGGCCCTCCTCGCTTTCCACCAGGATGACGAGTACGGTGCACCTGCTAAGCCTTTCGACGCCTCTTCTAGCGTCCCCGTAACGTCACCCCCCGAGTATTATGCAGGAAAGTCTACCAGGGGCACTCATGTTTTCATCCTCAACATTGCCAACAGTACTCAAACGAAGACCTTCGACTTTTCCAAAGTTCCTGGAATCGGAAAAGCTCCCTACATCGTTGAAGATATGTGGACTTCCAAGGTTATCGCCACCACAAACGCGGAGTCGTTCTCGGTCAGCATGGATGCACACGACACCAAGGCATATTTGATCTTTTGAACGTGGATATGAAACTTCGCAAAAACTCGACTAGGGTTATATTACATAAATATATCTACTCTTTGATGCGAGCATCTAAGTGCATTTTACGGAATAAACAAAGATTTTTAGGTCGATCCAATGCAACGCGCAGTCGCAGCAATGCGGAAATTCATCGGAATTACGGTATGCCTGCATCGCACATTAGCATTCAAGACATACACATTGGGGTGAGGTTTCATACTCATAGTACTTTTGCACTCCATCTCCTTCCATAATCAAAACATCTCCCTGGTAACAACATCGCCGTATCGTCGAGTGAGAAGTGGCCCGCATGGCAGTCATTGAGACTTACATGACGGAGAACCAGTGTTAACGCTGTAGTGCATTGGGGTTTCGGACCCTGACCAGCCTGGGCAATGGCATGTGGGCGGAAATGCATCAACGCTGCGGAGCCTAATGACAGGGAGGCAACGATTGGCCCTAGTCCCTTTTCACTATCGCTGTGAAACTGAAACAATTCAGGGACTGCGTTCTGAGCGAAGTGCACTACAGTACTCACAGCCATCTTTTGTCGTTCCATGTAAGCTGCGCTGAGAACCTCGTTGAACGGGACATCGGTGCCTAGAGCAAGGCTGGATCTCTCCTTGATCAAGGCCAAGGCTCTTCGGATACAATCAGGCGCCTCATCAAAAGGGATAGTGTTCCCTGTTCCGCCAACATACTGAGAACGCGAGATGAGTAGATGAAAAGTGGAGTCTCTAAACAAGTGAAGGATGGCATACCTGATATGCCTGGCCAGCTGACAGAAGGATGTTAAAGGTGAGGAAATGATTGGCCCACTGGCTTCCAGGATGTATGACTCACAGTTCTGAGAGAAGTAATTCGTGAGTAAAAGGCCCCGCGCTGTCAAAAAAGGTGAATAAACGAGGGTGATGGTGACCGGCGGGAATATAATACCTCTATGCTGTATGATTTGTTAGATCATGGAGTAGCATTTGATTGATGTAGCTCACATTTCGCAGTGGGTATCGGCGAAGTTTCAGCTCACCTGTCGAGGCCTGTTGCTGATACAACTGAAAAATGTTGTCTGCGTCCGCGTTTGCCATTGACGTGCCGAGGATAAGGTGTATTTTACCCCTGTAAGACCCAGTCGGTTGTATGTCTGAACCACTGTCAAAAAGCGCAATACCTACCTGCCATGTGGCAGAAGAAAAGTAAGGCGATTGCTGAATCCTTTTGGTGAGCCAAGATCTATTGGCTCAGGACAGCACGCGAGGACACCTGCAAGGGATCAAGTAAGCACAGTTGGCGGTTGGGAGATATTAGTGGCACCTGAGTTTTTCCCAATCTGCGAGTGCAAAAACGTGCCAGTGGGACGCTGATGCCAAAATTCTTTAGCCGAGCGCACTCTGCCCTCAACTATGTGCCGCTCCTAAGTCACAGATCTATCGTTTCAGAGACCCACTGAAAGCACCGCTATTAGGCTTACTTGGCAGTTGGAGCATTCCCAATGCTCCCATTTAAATCTGCGCGTGCGTCATTAGATGGGTCAACTGAATTCAATGCAAAGCCTGACCTACACGAGAGGCGACCACATTTCGTGCAGTGCCAGCCTTTGCTGAAGGTATATGAGGTTGTAATTTGACCCGGCCTTTGAACTGCCCTAGCTGGCATTATATTGGGTAAATTTCCGAACTTCTGGGGCACAAGTTTCAGGAAACTTTCGCAATAATCCAGCTGCTGAGGCTCTTTGCCATTGATACTCCAGAACACATCGCAACGGGGGTTCAGGCACATCCAACCTTGCATGTAAATGGTTGGACTTTCTTCGTGGCAATGTTCACATTGCACGCCGGGGCCTCCCTCAGCACCCGAAGACTCTTCTGCACCTGCCAGAGGCAAGCACGTCGGAGGTCCATTTGACTCGAAGCTTTGTAGTTTCGAAGATGGGCTTCCGGTCATCCACCACGGATCACCCTGGCCCCCACACCATTGGAACGCAAATTTCCATCGGACTATGCGCTTCAATCCATCGGGTGAGGGTTGGCACTCAGCTAGCTCACCAATTAGATTACACTAACGGATGGAGAGCCAACGGACCTACCCCATGCGTGAGAAATCCGATATATTCCAAGCACAACGTAGGTATACTTGGATGCGGCAAGATCATAAGGGAACAGTGCATATTTGTCGTCGGCGAGTAGAACGAGAGGCATGCATTGCCTGTAGGTCTTCAACAGAGCGCGGACTGACTTGTCTGACGCTTCCTGATCTTGAGGACCCTGAGGTCGTTGAGACCCAAGTGTGGATTCGGATTTACCACCCCTGTGACAACAATTCAAATATGCTCCAGTTCGATGCACGAACACCACGAACCCATGCGATATGATGAGCTTTCCTCCGTGGTAAAATAAGTCCCGACTATCTAACTTGAGTCGACCTACTGGAACGATACGAAGAAGTACGCACCTCGCAGCGTATGCTCCGAGAAGGTACCCCTTGACAATGTCCTTGTTTGAATACACACCACTGTGGTAACTGCGGAAAAGGTCGAACGACTCGCACACTTCTTGACGCGACTTGTAAAGGTCAGTCGCTGAGATTGATTGCGAAGAGAGCAACATACCTGAGCCCAGATGGGTGGGGGGGCTGGGACGGGTGGCTTAGGTACCATTACCGAGGGTAAGGAGTCTGGCGCCGTGGGCTGGGTGCCGTTTGCCTCGTCTCCGTCGTGTACGCCAGAGTCGTTGAATTCTGCGTCGTGGTCTTCCTCCTGGGTCCAGTCTGGTATATCGGGCTGGTTTTCGTCTCGCGATCGTACTAAAGCATTCGTCGCAGCGTCTCGAATAAGTCGATCTGCGTCATCTTGGGATTGAACTCCACAACGAGGTTTACAGCCGCCCAGCTCTGTGTTCGCAGAGCACATAGATCGGTGTGTGGCACATATGTTGCGAGGTAGAGGTCGCAGGTCTCTCGTGTCAAATCGGTCCGATGGTTTGTTAGCGACAGATCGGGGGTTAACCTGGGAATCCATTGATCGTGCCTCGAATTCAGCTCGAGGCCTCTTTCGCGACTTCGGTCTTTCCACGGAATCTGAGAACGAGTGTTGTACAACCTGATAAAGAAGGGGCGGGGGTTGAGTTACTGCGGTGCCATCGTCTCGCTGTGTAGGAGGATATGAGGTCTTCGTGTGTTTCGAGATGTGGGGCTCTGGGGAAACATCTTCTTGAATGTAAGGTGTGAAACCGAGTGCTGGTTCGGGGTCTGCCCCCGTTGCGCTTCCCAGCATTGAACCTCGGCGCTGGCGTTTGGAGGTGTGGGCGGGAAGGTCTGTATCGCCCGATTTGGTCTTACGCGGTATAACAAGACTGGTAATTGGCTTGCTCGTTTGGTCGTAAGCATTTGCTGCACGTTTCGTGCCCTTGGGCTTTTGGCGTATGTGCGCGGGTTTATTGACGTGTTCATCCCTAACATTGCAGGGGATAAAGTCATCAGGGCGAGAGCTCGCCAAGGTTGATTGGGCCTTCGGCCGGTGCGACATAGACGATGCGGGAGGGTCCAAAGCAGCTAGGCAATGCTCGGATGGCTGTGCATCGTCCTCGGACGCATCGGGGGATGTAATGACGGGAGGTTTCTGAGAGGTGGCTTTGCGTTTCTTGTTCTTCTTGGACTGGGGGTGTCTGCCTTGCGCAGCGCCTTCCGATGGGACCATTGGTGGTTCGGGGGGTAGACTGTGGAGAGCGATGTCCAACTCCCCCGCTACCACATCTGTCATGGACTGGTTCTTGTTTTCTGAACTCAAGTCCATCGCCGGGATAGGCACGTTGGTGCCTAGGAATGTAAAATCAGCACCCAAGTCTACGAAGCACTGTTATAAGGGAGCCAGACCTGTGTCGCAAATGTCCTCAACTGCAGGCTCGGGCCGCTGCGAAATGGCCCCTGATACCGTCCCGGTACCGGTTGATGCACCCGAACGACGACCGCGCTGATCTTTGCCTCTTCCCCTGCCCCTGCCACTCTTCTGAGAATGGGACACCTGCGCACCAGGAATCTGGAGCTTGAGATCCTGTAGCCCGTTCTTGATTACGCGGGCCTCGTACTCGGAGGGCTTCCCATGTTTTGTGTCTTGCAACAGACACTGATATGTGAAGAAGGCCTTGAAAAGCTCTTTTCCTCCATCCGTGTCCGCTAGAGATTTTGCTTGGAAAACCAAACATGCCCATCTTACAGCTGCTGCTGTGGCCTACAAAAGCTTGTCCGAGATTTAGATAGCGACGCGTAATGGGACGCACCTGAGTATCCCCTTGCATTGCGGTGACGAAGCTCGAAAGTACTCGCTTGCTCTCCGAGCGAGAGGCATCCCTTAACATGACGCAATGAGAGAGAAGGGGCTCGTGTTGCAGGAGGGACGGATCGTCCACGCGCCCGGGTAGATTCATGGTAATTGGTACTAGGCAGTGGGGTCGAATCCTTGACCACTACGAGCCCCGCGTGCAAAAAGTTTACTATTTGCCAGCGTGGCTAAAGAACAAGGATGGATGGGTCTTCCTCCCGCATAAAACGCCCGGATTTCCCAAGATCTATGGGCGCTAGTGCTGTTATGTTGTCCTCCCGTAACACCTTGTCCCTTGGACTGGATCCCCGTGGGACGGGTATGTCACGGACGTCCTTCCCACTACATATCAGTGACTGACCTCGGAATGCAAACTGAGGATATTGCGGCAAGTACGGCACACAGCTACATGTTGGTGGCGTGCAAATGCTACTCTAAGTCACGACAGCGAATGTAATCACATTTATTTCGAGCCGAGAGCGTGTTGCAATGCCTCATAAACGTCTGCCTCTATCCGTGCCTCTATCTTGTCCTCTTCCGACCCGTTACCAGCAGTCACCTTCAGTGCCTCTGACAAATTGGCACGGGTGGCCTGAGGCAACAATACATGAGTCAAGTGTAAGTCTAGAGACCATTGGTTACAGACCTCAAGGGAGAAAGCTTCAAGAGGAGCGGCTTCGACAACATTGATCGTAAGCTTGTTACCGGGGTGAACGTTGGCAAAACCGCCAGACACTATGTGACATGTAAGAATATTTGAAACGTATTTAGGCGTCGTGTTACCCACCGAACCACTTTTTCGACGTGTTGCCCGACTCAATGACTTCCACGACACCGGGACGAAGGGGTTCGATGGAAGGGACGTGGTTTGCGAGGATACCCATGTCTCCGGATGCAGCTGAGATGTTTACTTGGACGACATCTGCTGAAGTAAATATTGCCTACACGTCGAGACATCGTTAGCATAGGAAAGCGGGCTGGAGTTACAGCGGAGGCACCTGGTGAGGAAGGACGAGGGAAAGCTTGATTTTATCGGCGACTTCGGCGTATCCTCGTTTCTGCAGAGCGAGTGCAGAAGGTGCGCGCCTGGCAGCAGATGAAAGCAAACGCAACGCAGACATGTCTAGGTGATTATTTTGCAGGCAGCTGGAACACTTGCAACCAGCAAGGCGTCGGATAAAGTCGCTCTGTTCGATCACGTGATTTTTCCGATTCAAGTTGTTTTTTTCAATGTTTGCTCTTCTGGTTTCAGGCCTTTAACATGGCTCACATTCACCAGTATTTCGTTACACAGTGGCTTGTATCTCTAAAAATTCCAAAGCCGAGGAACATGCCCATGTGCACACATCATTTACAAAGTATGGTCTCGGTGAGCAGCTCGTGCGCTCAACTGTCTCGATTTATGGCTCAAACTTGGATTCGTTTAAACCATTGACATGTGGCCGAGAGTAGTCTTCTGGCAGCAGCTCTGGAACGCGCAAGACACCCCGCTCACTGAAGACGAGGTGTAAGTAATTTTGGCAGTCCGTTTGCGTCATGACACTCACAGCTCATCGACGGCAACCATGAGGTCATAGTTAATCTCCTGGCTGACCACCGAGTCGAATTTGTACGAGGGGTGTGATCGAACAAAATTTCGTATCCAAGTGGCAGGTGTTTGCAAGGAGCCTGTTGGACATGAGGATTATAACAGATGACAATACTAGAAGCCCTGACCGTTTGCGCGGCGGCGGACCAGGTCGAGGTATTTCTCAATCTGGCGTTTCTCGGATGGTTCCATATCCAGTGTTTCAATGTAGGCCTCAACGAGCCCAAGTAGTCCAGGAAACTCAGAACCCTGCTTTCAATTAGCGTCTTTACGGCTCTGTGACTGGATCGAACGCCAACCTTCCCGGTGAAAATCTCCTCCATGGACATCTCTTCGTATTCATCCTCGACAGGATTGTCGACAAGGACGGAAGGACGGGCTATGCGGGGGAAGCAATTTCTCATCCTTCGTTCTTTCGGGGGCGCGCCATCGTTCCAATCGACAGGCGAGGAAGATCCAGACGACGAAGGGGTGGTGATAGTAGGTGATTGGTAGCCGGGTGGCAGCACATTTTTGCGGAAGAAGAATTTCCCTGTGTGCACGGCGTCGCGTTTTTGAGCCTTCCCCATATTCTCGTCGACCTAGAAAACGTCAATCACAACCAACTGACGACTGATAGTGGAGACTCGCTTTCGAGATAGGAATGTAGAAGTTCAGATTGAAAGCCAGGATGGCTCTAGACAGGAGCACGATGAAAACGGCGAATGCGGCGTTCTCAAAGTCCGTCAACTGAACTTCCATGCTGCGGAACTCAACTCGCCAACCAATCGGCGAATTGGGTGGCGGCGGTTTGAAGCGGAGGGTTTGCCAGTTCGTGGATTGTAGGTTCTTTTGAGATAGCATCGATATAACGCGTCAAGCAGATGGCAGAGCTCTCACCTCGAAATGGTCATTGCTGGTCTCGTCGTCCTGATCGATAGTTTCGGAGAATATAACAAGGGGGTCGCGAATGAATATGTGTGCCATGTGTTTCGAAAGCAATTCGTCGATGCCTTGAGACCCCAAATTGAGACAAACTTGTACATGAGGTAAGATGCACTTCACATACCATTCTTCACCAGACGATTATAGATTTCTTCATTGTAAGGTACGTTGGTGTCATTGTAGGCTGGCTTGTTGTTCCAATCAGTCGACAGATACAAATCTACACTGTCGTAACGCGACTTTGGAATCACATATTTACTCTCTTTCAACGGCTGGAAGGGAAGAACATTCAGCCAGGAAATCAACATGGCAAGAAGCTGGTTAGTTTACCGCTAATCCGCGCTCCTCCGCAGTGCGATCATCCACACTACCTGCAATGACGTTCCAGCGACAGTCGACGTCCGCGAGATAACCTCGCCATATAGGACTAGCCGCAGTCAAGGCGAGCTATGGAGACTGGTGGGTGATGAAATCCATTGGCCCTCGGAGAATGCTTACCATGATGGGGCCCACTGGGATCAGGGCATCGTACATGCGCCTCGCTTCGTCAACATTGCAACTCTGGAACGTCAGTTGCAAGCAGCAGCAACCCATGCCAAAGCCCATCGCGTCCATATAAATATGATCGATTAAAGCTGCACCATCTTTGGCCTCTTCACGGTGAAGGACCACATGAGCCATCTTGAGTGCTTTTGGCGGAAGAGAAATGCTCACCAACATCTTCTGGGTATATCGAACGATGCCATGGTATAGTAGGATCGACGAAAGGTCGTGGTGTCCTTTCATCGATGAAAATAGGAAGATTGATGGCAACTTTGGACCGTCTCCTGGTTCTGATGTTAGCAGTAAGGGTGCTATTGCACAGTTAAGCAAGTAAGACGTGTAACATCGTGATAAGAATACTGACGGGAAACGTGCGTGGGGATTGGTGATTTCTTCAGGCAAAAATAGGCTGTGACTGGACTTGGCTTGCTCAGGAGCGAAATAAGGTTCGGTGAAGACGCCAGGAGCACCGAGACGAGGGAACGAAGTGAATGTGATAGGTACTTCGTTCGGTTTGAGATGCTTGCGAGCAAGTAAACGCCTGGAATGCAACAAGTGCTAAGCAGGAAACTTGATGACGATCAGGGAAATGAAAATACCTATAACGCATATTAGACTCAACGGAAAGTAGATCCTGGATCGAGCCTGTGTATGGAGAGCCGGGAGTGGATTCTAACATGTATCTCCCATACTCAGGATGAAAGGTAGGGATGGACACGCTGGAGAAATTGTCTATTACGTTGACAGATGGGAAAAGGAATGCTTACGAGTCTGGGGTATCGTCCTCGAGGTCACTGACGATTTTATTGAGTTTGGCGAGGATCTCTGTCTGACGGAGAGAAAGTTTGGCCTTCTTCGTTTCATTGTCGAAGACGATGACCATGTATTCGACCTTGAAAGAGGATATGGGGGAATGGATTTGGGAGGTGAAAGCAAATGAATACCTCGTCTCCCCACAGTAGCTCGTCGCCATGCCTATCCTTGACTCTGTCCCAGGTGTGAAGGAACTGGGCAATGCCGTGCTCTCTGACATGATCGGCGTACTTGTTAGCCTCCTCCCAGGTGAGTGGAGTTCCAAGATACAAGAGACCCATGGCGTGAGACGAGCACCAAGTTGCGCAACCTGACAAGCCAATGTGCACTCGGAGGAGAACTAGGCTTGTGAGGATAATATATGTACAAGAGGCTAGTACATCTTAACTTATATCTTACTCATACGGCGCCAGATTACTCAGACCGATAACGCTTTGTAAGTTCCCTCAGCTAGCCGAATGCGCGGAGTGCTAGTGAACCCCGTTTCGGTACATTAAGTCCATGCCTTTCTGAAGATGGTCACTACTTAAGGTTGTTAGCGCTACACTAATATTGTGAACGCTAGAGCGTTTTAAACGCTCATCAATGGTTCTGCTCAAACTGACAAGGTCCTCAATCGTCGCAACTAGTTTACCGTTTTCACAAGCTGGAGTTTAAGCGACGACCGGGGGTCAAGGCCGAAACCAAATATGTACAAAGATCAGTTTTTAGCACTAGGGGTTTTAGCACTGTCTTTTCTAGCCAATGCGCGAATTCCTTCATGTAAATTTCGCCAGATGATCAATACATCCCCGGCGCGAAGGTCATTTCCTTGGAACATATCAACGGTCAGATGTAACTCGTATAAGAGACCATCAGACACCCCAAAAAAAAACAGGCCATGGTTTCTTACACGCTATAGTCGTCTGGTCAGCATATCACCCACGGTAACGGGGTAACATCAACCGTTCCCCCCATTTGTCGTCCACTTCAGTATTATCTTCAGCGCAAGAAGAACGTGCCTTAGTGCACGTGTCCACGCCTCCTCCTGGCTGAATTGCAGCTTGACGGACGCCTCTCCTATTTTATCTTTAGTAATCCTGTTCGCAACGTTAGCTCCATCTGGCGCTTCGGATTTTGTCCCGCTGTTCTCTTACTGATGTGGAAATTCGACCCCTGCGTCCTGGGTCTTGATATAGTCCATCAGCTGCTTCAGGCATTCCAAGAAAGCGACCATGGCAAAATCAAAGCGACGATTGTGGAGTAGCCGACCAAAGTGGAGATCTCCTGAGCCATGTAGTTCGTATGTCGTCTTATCCCCCACCGTTCGTTCAATACGCGAGAACGAGCCCATTGGAACCAAACGGTAGCTAAAAACCTGTGTCAGCAGTCTCTCCTGAATAATCACGAAGTATCATACTTGTCGAACGTAAAGTCAAGCTTCCGGGAGATGGTATACAACAACAATAGAGTTTGTCCCCACGCCGCATTAATCTCGGGCCATTCCACCTACATTGTATTAATTCGAGTGAGAGAATGAACCGGTATCGACACTTACTGGAAGCCCGGGGACACGCCCCAGACGCAGGCCGTTTATCGTTCCAAACACCCCATCGTGGCCAATACAAAAAGCATCGTTGTAAACATTGGTGCGTTCAAGTTTCTCGTAAGTGGCGTAATCCGCGGCATAGGCGGCCCGCAAGGAAGCAAGGAGGGCCGCTTGATTGGTAGATGCCAACTGTTGTTCATTGTGCGAGCGCCAGAATCTGACAAGTCATCGATTTTACACCAACACGGGAGAGGGCCAGGGCACTTACTCAACTTCTTCTTCTTCTAAAGTTTTCTCCTCCAGTTCCAACACTTTCAGCTCCTCGTCTAGTTGCTCTCTCTCCCGCTCAGCTAACCTCAGTTGCTCAATCGCCGCACGTTCTTCCATCTTTAATTTCTCTATTTTTCTCTCTGCTTCGTCTCTGCTAACGTCTTGGCTTTCACGATCCTTTTCCTTCTTTACCTCTTTCTCAAAGGCAATATACCCATCACGTTCCTTCTTAGTTTCGTCTAGTTGCCTTTGTAATGACGAAAGCAAGATCTGCGTGCACTCTGCACAAAGTGGATGATCGATGTCGGTACGAGTGGTCAGCAGACCAAAGAGCCGCATGGTAGAACGCAAGTGACGTGATATAGGGGTCGGGTTTGGTTGATCGGGTTCAATTTGTGAGAGTTTTGATGATGGAGGGGCGCCCTTTGTTGGTACACTACGAGGAGAAGCAGTAGCGGCCGGTCTAGGAGAGGCGTTTGGAGGTAACGCGGATGGTATGCTGCGAATCACGCTGTCCTGCAAAAGCACAAAGGATTCATTGGGAGCCGGGTAATTGCGCTGTGGCTGCTTCCCTTGTGCACGCGAGGAAAGCGGTGGCGAATCTCTGACACTGTTTGTGTGTTCTCCACGCTGCCATGCGGCTTTGGATGCAGGAGAAGAGGGGAGGTGAGCCAATTGTTCGGCCTCTGTCATATACCTGACACGTGTAGAGGGTGCCGGTGGCAAGGAAGTTGCAATCATGTCATACTGAGATGGTGAAAGGTCTACGAGAGACGCGTCGAGCTGATATCCCTGAGTCAAAGGTCTGGGTGGACTGCTAGATGGGCTTACCTGGAGAGGTTCCTTACACTGTTGGCACACGTAGTTCATTGCAATTTCGAAGCTGCCCAACCCCTTCACGTCGAGGGGTAAATTTCAATATGTTGTAAATCTGATTTAAAGCCTGAGGTAGCACTGGAAGGTGCACTTACCTCGGTGTGGACTGTGGAGGGAACTACTATGGCCTTGAACAAGACATGAGTTCGGAATCGGAAGAGTGGCATTATCCGTCACGTGCCTGATCACCGTGACATCCCTAACTTGAACTCCTCCTGTCTCTTTGTTCTTGACAGTCAGACTTCGCTTAGCATCCTGCCATTTACCAGTATCAGCGAGCCTTGCGACCGCATGAAATCGCGCCAACACCACAGATACGACGCAGTTTCTGTTGTGCAAGGTCAGGTCAGTGTAGGGGTTAACGCAGATTTCACCTTGAACCACAATCTCACATTGATGGGATTTATACCATTGGATTCATGGCGCTCAACGCCAGTGGATCTCACTTCTTGGTCACATCTGTGCTGCTCCTGTTGCCTTGCGTGTAAAAACCTCGCTTAATTTGATAATCTTCACAGCTCATGAAAAAAACGCGGTTTATAACGAGGCGCGGTACGGCAAACACGCGCTTTTGCACGCGCATTTTGGTCATAGATGACTAAAGGTTGTCTCTGCCGCAGCCAAGTCCCACCAATGACCGGCTCGACTGATACCCAAAATGCTTGCCCTCGGCCTTCCCTCCTTCAGCATGATGTACACTGTGTATCGGAAGGATCTGCGGATACTGCTCCACTCTGAGAGTCACCCTCATCTCCCACACGTTCTTCACCATTCCGCCACTGTGCTCGAGCCGTCCCTTGCATTTCCGTCTGCTGTAGCACCAACACTAATGTTGCATCGATCGCGCCTGCAAGGTGTTTTTCAGAAACTATATATTCTATTTCTAGAGCTATACACCTTAGCGTATATATGAGGTTCGTCTCCCTGCCACTCACCTCAAACGTCAGATCATCCTGCGCCCCTGTATACATCAACAGGCGAGTCATTCCTCGTTCCAATTCCTCGTCACCAATCCTAGTGCAGATGGCCTCTCGCGTATTTGCACTTCTTATTGGAATCGACGACTACAAGTCTGGACGTATTTGGAATCTTGAAGCCTGTGCAGACGATGCCCGACGCATGAAGCAGTGGCTAATGCAAGATCTCCATGTCCCCAGCTCCAACGTCGCTGTCCTCCTCAACAGACAGGCCACCAAACGGCACATCGAAGACACTTTTATGAGCCATCTTGTAAACAACCCTGAGATCTCGCAGGGTGACGCTCTTCTTCTCTATTTTGCTGGTCATGGCAGCAGTATGTCTGCCCCTCGTGATTGGTGCGAGGGCAAACCACGCCATGTCCAGGTGCTCTGTCCTTACGATCACGACACCAAAGGTCCGGAAGGACGGGTTGCGGGCATTTCTGACCGCTCTCTGTATGCCATGCTCGGCGAGCTTAGTGCCGTCAAGGGGGACAACATTACCCTCATCCTAGATTGTTCATTCTCGTCACCCCAGTTAGCCGGGAACGCACACGACCGACGCGGCGTCCGGTGCACTCTTACCGAGAAGGCTCGAAAAGAGGACTTGTTCAGCGGTTTATGGAGAGGCGCAATCGGGAAGAAGTTCAATGGGGAGCACGGGTTCTACCAGGATGACACCCAGAGCCACACACTTCTGGCGGCTTGCAAACCTGGCGAAATGGCGACAGAATGGAAGGAGGGAGGGAGGTTCACACAGGAGTTTCTGGCTACGAAGAAATCGGTTCCGCTCCACCAACTGAATTATTTCGAGCTTTGCGAGCGCCTCAGGCCAGCCGGGAACGTGTCTCAGCACCCAGTCTGCTTTGGCCAACACAAAGATCGTGTTATCTTCGATGGCATTCCATTCGTCCCCGACATGAACTTTGTTCCCGTAGAAGGGGAGAATGACGGCTTACGCTTGCACATGGGCGCCATACATGGTGTGGTCGAGGGCACCGAGTTTAGCGTCCACCCTCACAACCGCCACGGATCACTTAATCCTTCGCTTGACAACTTTCGGGTTTACAAAGTTCACCCCACTTGGTCTCTTGCTAGACGTAAGAGCACCAATAAACGTGGTGGGCGCGGGTCCTGGGCACGTATCACGCGATGGAATGCACCCACTCCCTTCAGAGTTTATATGAAGAAAACATGTTCGTCTCTCTTCCGTCACTTTTTCTGTCGTCCAGCCCCTGCCGACGAACTTGACGGCATACCTGTCAAAGAGGGCCTCAACATCGTTGAGGTGGAGAAATCAACGATGGCGGATATATCTGTTGGGGTGCACTCCCGAGATGTCCGCGTCCAAACCCTCAATCAGCTTGCACCACCTCGTCGTCCAGCCTTGAAGATCGAGAAGGATAAGAACAAATCGGCACTCATCCTGGACGAAGCGGCGCGTTATCATATGCACCTTCATCGTACGAACCCTGAAAATCCATTTCGAGACCAACTCCAGATGGAGTTCTATCTCGTCGACACTCAAACCCAAGGTCGGGTCGGCCCCAACCTCCTACTCAACGGAAAGGCTGAAATTGCGCACAAGCGAGGCGCTTCGTACGCAATTGTCCTCCGCAATCACTCTGACACTGATCTCTGGCCATATCTGGCGTACATGGACTCCAACGGAGTCGATATCCACCTTCTGTATCAACCAGAATCATCTTCACCGGCTCCTACTCTGCCGAAGAATGGGTGTCTTGAGATTGGCCTGACATCGCCTTCTCTCCCTCAGCTCGACTCCGGGTTCTTGAAACTATTTGTATCTACCTCGCATACCTCACTGGGAATGTTGGAGCAGAGCTCTACACCCATTCAGCCTGCTCCTCCTGATCTTCTTGAGTCGCGTCCCCAGCTGGTCCACGGTGCTCAGGAGTGGGACACCGCACTCGCCATTTTGAAATTTTCACATGAAACGCATTCAGGGAGGGTCTAACAGTTCTGTATTCGAATTCACTTCTTAAGGTCGACAGGAGCTGGACTCGAAATGACACGTCTACGCAATGTAACTGACTATGTAAGATATGGCACATGTATCTATACTATCTTATGTTACAACATCGTTTCTGGGTGGATGCAGCACTCTGTTTTCAACCTCACATGCACAGCCACGAGTCACCAGCCTCATTCGCGTGTTCGAACTTCGCTGCCAACTTCACAACACTCTGTCTGCCCCCGTTTTCAGAGTCTGACTCTCAGGGGGGCGTTTTCACGCCCTCGGTCTCGCTGCGTGTTTCCCGCAAGATCTAGCAGGACGTCGCATACATGAAGTCTGAGTCCGAACAACAACCTCCTGAGCCATCTCAGGACTCTGCCAGCCTCCTCAAGCGCCTCGCAGGTCCTTCATCCACCAAGGCTGGGTCCGTTTTGACAAGCAAACCACGTCTTCAACAAGTTAAGCACTGACGTTTATCGCGAAACGTGTCATTCAGGTTAGCCAAGGACCAAGATGAGATCAATCGAATTATTGCAAAAGTGTCGAAAGGCTCAAAATTTTATGAGGCGAGCGGATCTTGTTCAAAGTGGCAAAACCGATGACCTCAATATATCTGAAACATTAGAATGAGAAGAAAAAGGACAGGGAACTGTCTGAGAAGATTGCCAAGATCCTCAAACAGCGTGATGAAGCTTTGCATGGAGTCGATATTCGTGCGTGGTGGTTCTGAGCAGTTTGTCGGCACGCTTCCAAATGCAACTCCAGGTGCGGTAGAGAGGGACGTTGACCATACTGTGAGCGAGACAACGTATCATTGCCCATGTCTAAGACGCTGCTGTGTTTCTAGATCGAAGAGCTCGAAGACCAGCGCGACCTTAGCCAAACTATAGTGCATGTCGACATGGACGCGTTTTATGCTAGTGTAGAGCTCCTCCACGATCCTTCGCTCGAGGGAAAACCTTTTGGGGTACGTGATTGAGTATGACCTAGCGTGCTTGAACTAAAATGAAACACACCCCTTCCAAGGTTGGTGGTGGCGTGCTTTCCACTGCCTCTTACGAAGCGCGAAAGTATGGCGTTCGCTCTGGGATGGCTGGTGAGTTGTTCAATGTTTTCCTCGGGCACCGTCATATTCATTATAATCTGTAGAATTTGTTGCAAAGAAGCTTTGCCCGGACCTCATTGTCGTCAAGCTCAACTTCGAACGTTACTCGGAAATGTCTAAACGGTGTATGACGGTCTTTCGGAGATATGACCCGAGCATGTGTGCTGCTGGTTGCGATGAGGGATACCTGAAGTGGGTGACTTTGCTGGGTCTGCGGTGGCGGAACATGCTGTTGATGGCTTGCCCGTACAAAGCATCACCCAGTATTGCCGAGAGCATCAAATGGACGCGGATACTTGTGTCCAAGAGATGCGGGCTACTGTTCACAAGGAAACACAATTAACAGTGAGCGCTGGCATCGCCCCAAACAAGGTTTGGACCTGTCATGTCACAGTCGGCTAGGACTGACAAGTATTCAGATGCTAGCAAAGGTCAATGGTTGAACGATATGATTCTCCATAATTATTGATCGTTTTTCACGCTCGACAGATTTCTTCAGACAAGGTGCGGGAGTTCCTTCTTCCTGCATAGAATTCTTCAACTCAGCGCCCTAGTAGAACAAGCCTAATGGGCAATTCCATCTCCCGGTCGATCGCGACTCTATCAAAGCGTTCATGCACGGCTTGTCGATACGCAAAGTACCTGGGGTTGGCCGAGTACACGAGAGACTGCTTGACGCTGTTGGTATAAAGGTGCCTATCTCGAAGCTCGGCATGAATGCCTGACTGCTCATCCCACCATCCTAGACTTGTGGTGATATCTATACCCACAGAGCGACGTTGTATTTGATGGACAAACAATTCGGGCTGAAATTTTTGCTTAGGACATTTCTTGGGATCGCGTCCAATACCGTTCAGCCCGGACGACGAGAACAAAGGAAGAGCATAGGTGCAGAAAGGTAAGACGGCGATAGCAAAACGTAGCAGGATGTTCATTGAAGTGGCACTCAGGACATTTCATGCTCTAAGTGACAAACAAATGATCCTTTCGAAACTTGAAGAAGTCGCGAACGAGCTTGCGGGGGATATGGCGTCGGGCGGATGGACTGGCAAGACCGTCACGCTGAAGTATAAACTCGACACATATCAAGGTACCACATTCCGGGAATTTGAATGTTCCTGGTGGTTGACACTTCCCGTGACAGTTTTCACGAGGGCCAAATCGTTTGACCGCTGGGTAAGCCAGAAGAAGGAAGAACTATTTGCGGTAAGACTTATTGATCTGTGAATTGCCACGGCTTGTTTCTCTTTTCTGATGGGGAGACTGCCTCTCAGATTGGCAAGGAGCTGCTGCTTGCAGAGCTGCCCCTGACCATCCGGTTGATCGGGTTGCGAGTGACGAAGCTAAAGGACCTCCATGCCGCGGAGCCCGTGGGCGGTATAAAATGTGTAAGTGTAGGAAGATGTCTGTCGAAATGGCGCGGGTCTCAAGCAAATTATCTAGTTCTTCGAAGCTTCGAACTCACCACCACGAAAGAGGGCGAAGTTAGAGTCAGACATCGAGGAAGAGCAGTCTGTTGATACTGGACCCCACATAGACGAAGATTCGATGCCTGGGTTTTATGAAGAAGAAGAGGATCTCGAATCGGATCACTCCGGAAATAGTGATCTCAAAGTGTCGGACAAGCCTCGTTCGATTGTCCATTTCAAACCCCGTTCGCATGGACCACCATCTCAAGCTCAAGCTCCTATCCCTTCGCGGGTTCGCTCGAACTCTGAAGCTCGGGCAGGCTCTTCTGGAAGTCGATTTGCCAAAAATTCTGGGTCAAACTGGCCAGGTAGAGAGCTGCAGTCGATTTCAATCGCTGGTCCATCAGAGCGACACACTTGCCCAATCTGTGGCAAGCAACTGGCAACAGACAACCAAAGGTTCAACGCTCATGTTGACTTCTGCTTGAGCAAGGATGCCATTTTGGAAGCTCAAGCTGAAGCGAGTAGCCCGAAGAAGCCAACGAAAAAACAGATCAGCAAGAAACGGAAGCAGTGACGCAAATGAAGTGTCTTCTATTATTCACTTTCGTACATCAACTATGTTTCTCTGTATCTACAGGCTGCTAATCAATGCTCAAACTCGCGAGTTCTCCCACTGGTTGTGGGTGAAATCGACCTGGAAGTCATACTTGTAGAAGTTCAGGAGACGCGTTTTATCGAGACGCGTGAATTTGATGGTCACGTGCCAAAGGTTATCCCTCCTTCAGCCGCAAAGTCACCAGTGGCAACTTCGAGACCAGTCCTTGATAACTTACAGTGTGGACATTGCTGGACTCACTGATGCCAGCATGTCTCTTCAGTCGCAGTTTGGCCGCATCTGTTCTGACTGGTGCTAGCGTCGACACGTCGTCCACGTTGCCCTCCATCACTATGGTCGTTTTCTCTAGGAGGCGTCCTGGACGGTGTACGCGACGCCAGGCTCAGCTAACATTTCAAGCGGGATGGATCCAGACTAGGAAGTTTGTTAGCGCAGCTACCGGCGGTTTGCGAGAATCAGATGGAGTTGAACTGCCTTCTACCCGAAACCAGGCGTTGACTTTGCTACACAAAACCTTGTCTCTGGTGCCTCGAACGCTTTCAACCGCGGACGGCACAGTGGGGCCAAAGTCATCCGCGTTCTGGAGCGATATCCTTGAAAGAGCCAGTGCTGAGCTCATTTCCAGTTCCATCCACACGCCTCCGAAGGCAACTATCGCTGGTGAGTGTGTTTCCCGTCATAGTAAACTACTCCCATTCATCCCAGGAATTCGGATGTGGGTCTACTTCTGTTTGTCTGTAGTTTGTGGCTTCGATAAGTGGGCTGGTTCAAACGAACTGGTCACAGGACTCTTGGAAGATCCCTTCTCTACCGACCCTACCTACAGCGATATTTTACGCAACCGCTGGAACGGCAGTCCCAGCAGCGTGAACATCGAGTAAGCCCTCCTCTAGTTCGTACTTTTGGCAAACAAAATGCAAGCCAACAACAGGCACGGTAACCCTATTGCGGTTCCCGGAGGACTCAGAAGCCCATCCATTTGGCTCCAGCAATTCCCGCACGACGTTCAGCTCATCGAGCTTCCTGACCTCTCTTCCTTGTCCGCCATCAGGACTGAGATAGATAGCCTCTTGTCGAGCAGCGACGTCCTCTTATTTCTCTGCGACCCCGTTACGACCTCTCTCTCGGACCTAGCGAACAGGGCCAACCACTTGCTTAATAAGCCTAACACCATCCTTGTGCTGACGTCCACCTCAGCTTCAGAACACCACCATCGGTTTACTTCCCAGTCTCTAGCCGAACTAGGGTGCCAGCCGGGACACATTGTCTTCGTTGATCCCGAGCGTGCATTAACTGCCATCACTACTTTACAAGCCAATCCAGGATCAGCATCTGCCATCAACAAGTACCAAACAGATTGGCTCGGCTCTCGAATATCTGCCATTGGTGCCGCAGTTGGCGAAATTTTCGGCCCCAAGGACCCGTCAGACAAATCACTGCTAGGTCTCAAACAGGCGACGGCTCTGTCGCAGATTTATAGTGTTCTCGCTGCAAGCTCCCGATCAGTGGAAGGTGTTGAGAAAGAAGTTGACTTTGTGGCTGATGAACTTGATAAGCTGCGGTCGGGGGTCCAACAAATTCAAGTGAATGCGGTCACCGAGATACTTGGAGAACCGGGGAAGGATGGCAGGGTCGGAAAGGCTCTGACTCAGGGTGCGAAGGAGATGAACATACTTCTTGGTTCTTTGACGTTCTGGAAGATGGCCTGGAGGGTCGATGAGATAGGGGCGATAGTCTCTGCTGCCATCCAGGGATTGTGGTGCAAGGAACTCGAAAATCAGGTTAGGAGTGTCACATCTACCTGATCAAACGCTCTGGATGCTCATATTCGGAGTCGTCAGCTTATCCTTCAAACTGGCCGTCTGGAACCTACTCAAAGAAAGCTATCTACCTTGGCGCTCAGCCTTCTCTCTTCTTCCTCAGAAGCTTCTTTGCTGCGCTCCGCTGTCCTCGAAAACCGGCTCCAACAGCTGATAGGTTCACCTGCCTATACTCTCACTCCGAGTACCCTAACCCAGCCAATCCACGACCGCCGTAACCAACTAATTCGATATACCACCACGAAGCTACATCAAGAAGCACAGAGCGCTGTTGTCGGAGCGTTCGGCGGCGTACTGACTGGTGCAGGTCTAGGATGGTGGTTGGCCTTCGGTGACCACATTCTGAGTTTGGGAGTAGCCGCAGAGACTGGGACGGCAACAGGCGTAGGTGCCCTTCTGGCGGTTGGTAGCATTAGGTGGGCAGTGGGAAAGTGGGAGCGAGCCAAGCAGAGATGGATACAAGATGCTGGAAGAGTCGGTGAAGGTCTTGCTCGGGATATCCAGGTTTGTTTGGAGTTCGTTGTAGCTTCATCTCACAAGTCCTAACACGGTTACTTTTAGGCCACTATCCAGCGGACGGTGGATGACAAATTAGTCATCGTAGCTACCACAGCATGCAAGGGTTTACAAGATCTCATTGGTAGGCGTCGAGAGGAGCTCCGGCAGTTATACGACGAGCTCCAAGCTCTAGAGGCAGAACTCCACGCATGCGCTCGCTATCCTACGTCATGTAAAGGTAGCCAGACTCTGTCTTCAGCAGACAGGATAGATATAGAATAGATGCTCAATGTTCCGCTGACAAAGAAAATGATGGTGCTGTACACGATGCGATACAAATCCCTCCCACACTCACGATCGAGTGATAGTAATCTTTGGCACATATGGCCCCGGCTGAGAGCAATGGCCTTGATGCAGCGGTGTCGAGGTGACAGTTTCCTCGGAGTCACTATCATCCCCGATTTCAAACAGCTCTTCACGTTCGTCCCAGACGTCGCCGAGTCGGTCAGCTTTGTGTACCTTTGACTTGGATAGGAACGGTGATTTCGCAGAGCCGCCTGTAGGCTGGGAATTGAAGAGTGGGAGAAGTTGAGTTCCAGATGGTCCTCCCTCGTCGTCTGAGTAGTCCTCTACGTCTGAAATTTCATCCGTGTCCAAGGGGCGGTATAACCGAGCAATCTTTCAAGAGGGTGGGGTCGGTGGGAAGAGAAGCAAAGATAACGTTGGTTTGCTCACCTCCCTCCTTGAGCGGTAGTATCTTTCGATGTGATAAGACGTGTAAAGCCCAATTGTAGAGCCAAGAATATTCGCCTGGTAGGAACGTAATAACCGAGAAGCCTCGAGGCTGGCGGAGAGCAACGCACCACTACGTCACCCAACTCAAATTCCTTATGCTAACGCGACGTCAGCAAATATTATCGTTAACAAGGCTGAACCACATACTGGTAACATTGACTGCACGATTTCACTGACGAGTCCTCCGAAGAAGAAGCATACAATTACTGAGAATATTAGACCAACGTGGCGCCAAAACCAGACACGTCTTGCGTCCCTGCAGCTCGTGTGTTCAGGGGGTATCTTTTGACAGATGAATCAGAGTGCTCACTCCTCCACATCAAAAACAAAGTAGAATACTCCCGTTGCCACACAGAAGCAGGCGAAGTGCAGAAACTTGTCGTTCAATGGCAAAGAGTGGGAGAAGTTGGTAAATCCCAGAAAGGCGAGTAAGATCATGATGATAAATGTGAAGAAGAGGAACCACTGCAAAAGACATTGAACATGATGCGATTGAAGGACAACTTGGAAAGCGAACCGGTCGTAAACGGATGGGAAGGTCATACTTTGGCAGTTGAATCCTTTGAGACTTCATGACGGCCTTGGAAGCCGACTTGAGATATTTACGGACATTCCGCGAGGTCGTCTGGGGTGGTGAGGAAGAAAGGTGGACGTGACCAGCCATTTCGACCAATGTAAGGGCCCAGCTCAGCCGCCAGCGTAATGGCAAATGAAAGGGTAGTAGCTTGGATGCATGTTCGTGGGACACAATATCCATTTCTGGATAGCACGTACTTCTTTGAGTACTACTTAGGCTCCTGGGTCTAAGTAACATGCATCGGACCGCTGCGAACTTCAGATTGAGAACTATCACCCAAGCAATGTCGACCAAGACAACTCCCCCGCTCGCCTCCTTCTCCGCCTGCGAGATTTCCGATGCACTCATCAAACTAGGATCACCCCATGGTGGACATATACCCGATATCCATATGCTTTCCCCGTCCGTGTCTGGGTCGCAGGTCAAAATATGTGCACCTGCGTACACCGTCCAGATGGTCCTTGCCAGTGACCAGGCAGCTCCAAAGTTGTCTGCTCATTATGTTGACACCGCAACACCAGGATCAGTCGTTGTCATCGACGCCCCTCCTCGTTCAGTTTGTTCCCGTTGTCCGTTCTATCTCCGAACGCTCGAACTGACACCAATCTCCATGTCCTTTCTTTCTATCTCCCTCCTTTTTGGACTGCCGGACTGCACAACTCGGCCCGTTTGACGTTAATACCGGAACAGGAGTGAAGAACGCAGTCTGGGGAGGCCTCATGACTGCAGGTGCACAAGCCCGAGAAGCTGTCGGCGTCGTAATATCTGGACGATGCAGAGATCTCGAAGAACATCGAGCTGCAGGATTCCCAGTATTTGCGCGTGGGCATTCAACCTTGGGTCAGTCACCCTTTGTCCGTCCGTCGGCTGTAAATGTCCCACTCGTGATCGAGCCACAAGGTTCAGATGCATTCCCAGCAGTTAGAGTAGACACTGGCGATTGGATAGTTGCGGACGAGGATGGTGTAGTTTGCGTCCCAAAGGACATGGTGGACAAGGTAGTGGAAATAGCGACAACGGGAAGGGATAATGACGCTAGGGCACTGGAAGATATCAAAGCTGGCAAAGGTATCCAGGCGTCGTTCAAGATGCATAGGGGGAAATGATCTTGGGATGTTGAGGGCATCATCAAACCACCGAGCGTAGAGTCGACACCCCGAAAGATTCACATTATACGGTGCAATATATGTATGAAGTACAAAGTACAACAACAATTCCAGAAGAGCAATAAGAATAACGCTCGTCGCCTGTAAGCGCATGAATAACCTCTAGTTGCAGCGATGCTTAGTCTACCTGGTACAAATGGTCACCGAAAGCGTGCTTGTGACTCTGTTTCAACGTGAATGAACGAGCTTACAGAGGTCATTTATGCACGAACACCAGTTTTCATGGAAAGAGTGGTCTTCAAAGCATGGACAGCAAAGCGGATACCATTGTGGAAAGCCCAGAGAAGAGACACTGAATGGAACTAAATCAAAAACGCGGAAACATGCTCAGCAAGGGTGACTCACTAAGGAGAATGGGAAGCCAGAACAGAACGAGCATTCGGTCATCTACGACGCTTCTCAGTACACAGCAGTGGAAGGAATCAGAAGACAACTTACGCTTCTTCTTTGACTTTTGGGTGTGCGAATTGGCAGGTACGTATCCGTATGCATCGACATCCTGAGCCGGCATCGAAGTAACCTCATAGCTCATACGTCGGTTCGGACGGTCAAGTGCATTGGGCACTCGGGTGGTGGATTCCGGATCAGGTTCCTGGAGCTCCAATGCGCTTGCTACGGACTGCTGTACCGCGGTCCCCTCCTGCGTCTCCCTCGGGGTATATATAGGCGGTGCTTCCTCAGGCAGCGTCGGGCGGAGAGTTGCAATCGCCACAGCCAATGTTATCCATTTCTCCCATGTCGCCCTTAGCTCTTGCGCAGTCCATGCAGCACTGTATCCGGTCGGCCGCGCGTCACCTCCATCTTTGTCATTCAGATCTTCATCCCGCGGGCCCTCCCGCTTATCACTAAGGAAAGACGGCCAACCAGGCATGGGTACAAACACGGGGAATACCATTGGAATTTGCGGTAGAGCGCTCCAAGGAACGGCGGGCATCATCTCGGGCAAATTCGGAAGTGGGAGTTGCGGCATGTTGGGTATAATGCCTTGTGGGGCATGAAGCTGAGCGAGAGTGCGTTGGATCAGGTCGACAAACGAAGCGGCTTGCTTCTCGTCCGGAGTACCGCCGACTTTGGGGCCCTTAATGTCTTCGGCCTTGTTAGGGGCTTCTTGTTGTTGTGATGCATGAAAAGTGTCGCCGTCCGGCTCCTCACCGGTGTCCTGTGCCCGGCGGTTGGAACGGCGGCGAATAACACGAGCTAGCTTCCGTTTGGTAACGACAGTTCCCGAGTCTTCGTCGGACTCAACGTCACCCCAGCGCGACTCCCCGTCGTCATCGTCAGCTGGGGACACGTCACTCTCGGAAGCTAGACCACGAACGATAATGTCCTCGAAGAAGTCGGCTGGCGCAATGTCTTGGGCCGTCTTCCCAAGTGCATTGACGATCTCCAGATCTGCACCTGCATCTACAAGCAATTTCGCACACTCCCTCGATTGCACCAAGGCTGCACAGTGCAGAGCTGTGTATCCATTGCGATCACGAGCGTCCAGGTCGATATCATGTGCCATTAGAAACCTGGTCAGAGAGGCAAATTTAAGGAATACCGCCAGGTGAAGTAACGTGTGACCGCTCGGGGTAGCGTGAGACACAGTAGCTTCCAGAGGAATATTTGATTGATTCTTAACGGAGAGGTCAATGAGGGACAGGAATTTGACGATAGCAGCCTCATAGTTGTCCCTCTGGCCGGAACGTAAGAATAAAAGAGGTCGGATGTCGTCACAGGACGAAGACGCGACTTGCATGATGTCATCGGCGGTGGAAGAGGGCGAGTCCTCAGTGCCTGTAGTACCAACTATGCGCAGTGCGACATTCTTCGCATCCTCAATTTTGCCTGTCATCTTGAGCCCAACGACTTGCAGAGCTAGCTCCATTCTAAGTGCAAGGTCAGTAAACAATCACAAGAAAGGTTATTAGCTGACTTACAAAGCGCGGTCCGATTCATCCGTATATGTGAAAAGAGAAGGAAGAGAGGAGTTCTTGGTGTTGTCAAAGCCCTCGAACCACACAGCGACGACACCGGGAACAGACCGGGGGGGTAAAACGCAGAGCAAAGTATTATCACTCCACCTCTGCGTCGAACTGGCAAGGATGTCACCAAACACACAATTTAACTGAATTGCGGGATGGAAGTTTTCACCCAGAATCGTAACTTCGATGCCACCATGCGTCGGGCCTGAAGCAGGGATAAGGCGATGGATTTTGGGTATGGGAAGTGACGTAATGGGCGGCGGAGATCCAGGGTTGAAGAACATGAAGGGCATAGGCTGAGGAGGCACGAGGGTAGACAGAAGTTGTGAAGGTTGTGGCACCCGGCCAGTGACAGGGCAAGAATGTGTGTCAGAGGGTGAACGCATTTGTTCTGTTGAAACGGTAGAAATATCATTCGGAGGACTGAAGAAGGCAGCACTAGAAATCCCGCCAAGGACAGCCGGATCAAGCGGTCCGTTTGGATTGAATGGAGGTGTGGGTTCTGCATCCACCGTGAATGTTGGAAGTGGAGGAACTGGTGCAGGGTCATGAGTCACACGCCCCGAGGACTGAGGCAGATGGGATGGTGTTGGCGAACGAGTGTTGGGTACTGTGGAAGGCTGCATGGAGGGAGAATTCACAGAAGAGCTGAGACTAGCAACACTGGCTTCTCTGGAGGACCTAGCCTGATTGGTGCGAGTAGCCAAGTCGTAAGGTTTAACCCGTTTCTTCGTTTGACCTTTTCCATGCCCGGACTTGCGCTTTGAGGGGGCACCATTATCCGTGGATGCCTCAGCCAGAGGCAACCTGGAGCACTCTGCTTCTGCTTCGATGAAAGAATTGAAGAGGACAGCTCCTGACTTGACGGTTGACTTGTGGTCATCAGTAATCATTATTGGCGGTGTTATGCCAGTGCCAATGATGCGCCCGTTATGGTCCATCATTGTAAAGTGAATGTGAAACCCGACCTTCTCACGATGGTGCCTGCAATAACATGTGATGCGCACAGGAAGTACGGCTGACCCAGTGGAAAAATCGAGCACTTCGGGGCAATTAAACTGAATGATGCTGGTTGTATCTTCCTTGATGCTCCTTGTGCGTTCGCTGCCGTCTTCGGGAGTGTCTGAATCAGACCGAGTTGGTCTAATGCGAGCTGCGAGCTTGCGGGCCACTCGCTTTGCCTTAACGGGGAGCCCTTTTAAGAATGTAATGATTGAGACACTGAAACCCTACCTCTCTGTTCCTGCAACTTCCGCAACTGACAACACGGTTGTGTGGCGCCGAAGCACAGGTAACGGTTGCTGATAGATGTAAAACATCCAAAGGGGCAGGGTCTTGCTGAGTGTCAGTGCTAGTGTTGATAGCTCCATAACACGGCATTCACCTATTTTGCCTTCTCTCCGAGTACGTTTCTTCGTTGACGTCCCGGGAGGTAGTTTAAGCCATTTCCAAGAACCGACCTTATCGTACTGGTGTTGCTCCCCAGATGAAGAGCTTGCATGCGCAAGGTCAACCGTAACGCGGACTTGTGTCTCGACGCGTGATTTCGTACCACTCTCAGGAATATTAGGTGTCATGATAGCAAGGCTGAAGAAATGCACACGAAGGGATGGCTGAGGAGAAGCTGACTGAAGATATGGGAGTAACGCACTTGTAACAAGATTCCCTCGGAGGATGAACCACGCGGTGAGGAGTAGTGGCGGGGTCTCGTTTGCGAGGTCGTACGGCAGGGGGCGGAACAACGGGAGTACAACGCATTTGTGACTGGGGAGGAACGCAGAATTGGGATTCTTGAGGGCTCACTTGCGGTGATGCCCAATGACCATTAGCAGGCACAGCTGATCCAGAATGTAGAACATCTGAGAGGGGCTGTAAAAACAAGGGAGAGGTTGTGACACCCGGACATGCAGAGCTGGAAGTATACCACATGTCGGAGATAAGTTGGAGGAAGATTAGGGAATGGTGTTTGCATACCCGTCATAAGCGTGTTCTTCGATGAGGTCGTCAAGTTGGAGCATGCGCTCAACTTCTGGCTTCTGGAAGGTGACAAGAGGAGCATCACCGTCCGGAGCCCCAACAACGGATACATTCTTCCCTAGATGTAATGCATGATACCAGGAGGGAAGCTCGCGATCATTGTGTATGGCAACGTTACACGGACCATCGGAAGTTTCTGGAGTTTCTAAGATCTCGGGAGACGAGGAACGAGAGTCCATCTTTACAGCGGTCGTTGATGACACTGGAAACGAGCGCAAACAAGAGTGAGACGTTCCTGCGGCGAAGTGTTTTGGACGCGGGCGATTGGACGTCCAAGGGAAAGTCTGAAAGACTTCGCTTTGACCGCGTCATTACCTAATATTTTCCCATCCGTTCTCCCATTTTGCCCTGCCACAGGTCGAGAGTCACGGTGTACATACAACTTTCATTTTCAAGTTATTGTCCTTTCGTCGTCCTCACCATGAAACGAGGCGCAGAGAGACAACTCACCAAGGACGCCCTTGACGGCGACGACGACGACGACATCGAGGTGCGTTCTTTATTCATTCTAGTCTGCCTTAGTTCAATTGTGCCCAACCTAGGAAATCCAAGACCCTGGTCAAGGCTTTCAAAAGGCAGACGATGCCATTCTAGCGAAGAGGCAGTAGGTTAACTAGTGCTCATCTATTGGCTTCAGCTAACTTCAAGTAGAGTGCGCGCCTTGCCCAAACGGGCATTAGCTGGCACGCCCAAGGCGCCATCCCTTAACGGTTTGACATCTGCCCAAGCTCCTTCTGGCGAGGACAGAGTGAGTGATGAGTGGCGCATTCTAGTATTACAATCTCTCACACTCTTCCAAGGAGGCTGCGCCTCCCCCCAAGTTTGGGGGGTTCGTGGGCTTCGGAGTGGAAGCTCCTACGCCAAATCCATTTACTTTCGCTGCCCAATCACCACCCGCCCCCGTGCCTGCGTTTGGGTCTTCCGGAATCGGCACAGGTACAAAGCCCTCTCAGCCACCGTCCTCACTGAACATGGCCGTCCAGCCTGTAGCCCCGGGAGCCGTCGAGTTAAACGCTTCAGGGTCTGGTGTATTCCCCCCCAAGCCCACAACGTCTGCCTCAACTGAGGAGAGCAACACCATAGCGTTGAAGTATTACAAGTCGCTCAGGGGACTCAATGCCTCTTTCTTGTTGGCTATCTCAACGGCAGTTGAGAAGGATCCCTTCTTCGACGTCGCCAGCCTCGTAGACTCTTACAAGAACTTGCGGACTACAATTCAGTCCGAGTTTGATGGTTTTCCGCAGCCCTCCCAAAGCCCCAACCCTCCTCCGTCCAATTCTTCATCACTTTTCGGCGAGAAGCCTCTTGCCTCTGAAAAACCAGCTGCACTGCAGTTTTCCATGCCAAAACCTCCTTCAGGGCCCTTCGCAGGATTCACAGGATCTGGTGAAGGTTCCTCGCAATCTCGATCGACCAGTGAGAGCGGTACAAAAACAGGCGGCTTCTCGTTCCCGGCATTTACTCCACCTTCAAGTTCTGCCCCTACCCCTCTCCCCTTCGGCTTCGCGCCCAAGTCGAGTGAGCCACCAGCCATCTCTTTATCCGCGTCCGCCCCCGAACCTCCAAAATCCGCTTTTGCCCTCGGTATCTCGCAACCCAACGATTCAAGCGTCCCGAAGACCAGCTCTGGTTTTTCTTTCGCCGCTCCCCCGACCTCCACGACCAAGTCGATTTTTGGTTCTACAAGTCGTGAAACTGAAAGCTCGTCAGCTACCACACCAGCGCCCTCATCACAGCCGGCATCTATGACTTCCACCTTCGGTTCCAGCGGTGTTCCGAACTTTTTCGCCAGTTCAAAGACAACGAGTGCGTTCGGTACACCTGACTCGACATCCAAGCCAACGTCATTGTTCGGTACATCAGTTTTTGGCAGCAATAGCGTGGGTGAATCCAGCAAGCCTTCGCCATTTTTTATATCCACACCCGACGACAAGGATACTTCCAAATTTTCTACGAGCGTCTTTGGCAGTACAACGATGACATCGTCCACTTCGTCAGGCAGCATCTTCGGATCGTCCGACAAACCGGTCGCCTTTGGCAGCGCCTCCCCACCTAAACCTAGTGCGTTCGGCTTCGGAAAACCGGGCGGTAGTATAGGCAACCCTGTAGGCTTCGGATTTGGCAGCCCCTCTACCAACGCTGGAGACAGTACGTCGGCCTCGGGATCCTCGGCACCATCTACGGGCTTCAGTTTTGGTGCACCGCCAGCTAAGCCTGCTGAGAGTATGTTTTCTCCCCCACCGACCGAAAAGTCAGCCGAGTCGACACCGCAGCCTGATGCCGAGGGTAACGAAAACGGCGGAGAAGTCGAATCCGCGAAACTTTTGCCCACGAGTACCCACGACGAGGAGGGCGAAGGCGAGGAAGATGAGGAGACGACACATGTCGTGAAATGCAAAGTCTACCGATTATACAAAACGAACGATAAAAATGAGTGGAAAGACCTTGGTGTCGGTGAGTTTTTTTTCTCCTTGTCCAAATCATCCCTGATGCATGGCCTGTCGCCCACTAGGTATGTTACGGTTGAAGAAACACAAGGAGACCAACATTCGGCGCGTTCTCATGCGAAATAGCAACACAGGTAGAATCCTTATCGTCAGTATGCAGTGTTCACAGGCGCCTCTTTTTCTCATCGTTCGTTTTCTCTCAGAACTTCAGGTTATATGCTACCTTCAAGCCTACGCTGGCAAAAACTTTAATTTCATTCGTCGGATACGAGACCAACACTCTCACGTCCTTCAGAATACGAGTCAAGACCGAAGAGCAAGCTTCAGAGTTGAAACATGCCTTGGACCGAGAAGTCGCCGCCGTCCAAACAGCGGAATAGCCTGTCGGTACTGTCCTCCTACCTGTGCATCTCTGATGTCCCGGAGTTGCTTAAGTGCTTCCCCATCCCGCCGCATACCATTCATACGTACACCTATCGCTACATGCTTCCTTGCTATGATAATTCACATTCACCCACACTAACCTATGGACTAAGTGCTTATTTGCCATTGAAATGGCTTTGAGCATTATGCCATATTGAGTTTAGAACAAAAGCCTCGCTGAGAAGCAGCTCAATCTCATGGTCACCCCAGTCTTGCGTTGGAGGAGATTGCAGGAACATGATGATTCCCTGAAAAGGAAAGTGGTGCGCTTTAGGAACACAGCTTGACGGGGACACTCAAACTTGCCTGGAAATCCATCTCTCGAAGCTTCGTGCTCCATTTGACGAGAAATGCAGAACACACGTAAAGGTGGAATTGTGAAAATGCATCAGCGCCTTCCGCCTAGCCAAGATCGTCAATTTGATGGTCAGAACGTGAAGAAAGTTGTGTCTAACCAAGTATGTATCCCACATGCGTGTGGTGTTTTGCACACTGATCTCACGCATGAGTAGACAATTCATCCAGCGGAATGCAAACTGCATAAACTCGACGTTTTGAGACTCCAAGTGCGCGAAAAGGGGTGCTGGCGATGGGCCTGTTAATACATTGCCCTGTTGCAAGATGACACTGGACGAACCGTCGATACGTGCAACAAGCTCTGCCATCCGCTTCACACTGCGGTGTATCCCGGGTTGGGCAGAGATATAGTTATCTTGTATACCGTCCAAAAGGCGGGAGAGGCACCAGAACGAGTCAGCTTCAACGGCGTTCAGGACGTTCTCGGGGAGAAGTGAGGTATCAAACTGTTCAGGATCCGAATCTGCTGGCGACTGGTCAGGAGTGAGAAAGCATGGTGCACTCGGAGAAACCGTACCTATGTACGCTGATAGGAATACTTGGAAGAAGGGAGTGACGAGGTCATTTATTCCCTGGACATACCCGCTCGCGGGGTGGCGTATAGCCCAAACGTAGAGGATGCGCTCAAGACTCTACTTGCAGGGGACGTTAGAAAATGTATCGCTTAACCGTAAAGAACGACGAACACGCTGCGTAGATGCCTGCATCCAAAGACGAACACCAGGTCGCGTCCGTGGGACGTCAATTTCGATTTGGTGCCAAATTTGTTGGTCAAGCCCTTGACGATCTCGGGCGAAGGCAAGCTCCACTAATGAGAGATACTCTCCTCGTTTGCGAGCAAGTGTGGACGCCCGTAGGTTCGAAGGCAGTGGGATATAGCCCTGGGTACACACATCATTCGACTCGCGCCATCAGGAGTACGCAGCACGTACGAGAAGTATTGGCCAAACAACTGGCCTGAGATCAGTTGGTGTCCCAGCCCATGCGAGCTTCCGTAGGTCGGCTGAATGGTGAATACCGTCGGATGGTAATGGTAATGAGGGATTAGGCCTATAACGTACCAATATTCACGTCTTCCTTGCTCAGACAGTCATTGAACTTCAGTCGTCGGTTAGTGCGAATAGATGATTCCCGAGAATGTTTCTCGGCATCACTAGGACGGGGGGGACGCCCTATTCCGTTGTTAGAGCTGTGCCTTGGTTCTGGTGGGGCTGAGAGAAGGAGCCTGCAAAACGGATCTACTCGTATTCTTAGAGAAGTATAGCAACTGTGAAGACTTGCTTATACCGTTAAGGATTTCTTCAGCATCGGATTTGATCGAGCCTCGTTCTTGTCTCGTTTTGTTTCCTACTGCTGATTCTATATCCGGTTCCAAGTCGCCTACCACCATATCACCATCCAGATCGGCGTCTCCATGAAACTTGGATGAGGCCCTCCCATCCGTACTGCCCTGCGACGCACTCGATTTTCTGACTATAGTCCACCCCCCTTTGGCTGGTTGACCCAACTCGGGCTTGGGAGGATAAGAGCTTGGGCTTGGAGCATTGAGATGCGTGTAAGATTGAGCAAGGGTAGACGAAGAGGAATTGCTTGGTGCCCTGGGGACAGGCTTTGGTGCTGTTGCAGGCGATGGTTGTCGTTTCAGCTGGGTATTCGAAGAGTATTTCCAAGAATGCGCTAGTGTAGACTGACGTGGAGATTCTGAGTCTGATGCGCTGTCCCAGACATCATCCTCAGCCCAGTCCGTGTTTGCCTTGGCATTGAATGAAGGGTGTATTCCGATGTGTGGACGTGCCGGAGGAGGCCTCGCCGCCATCGTTCACGCGTTCACAATGGGGAGCAAGCGGCTCGAGATCTGTTAGTTAAATGGTATCAAATCTGCATGAGCCGTGGGAATGAACTACTTTTTTGAACTTTCTTGCTCCTACTACAGAGTTCAACGTTCAGTAGTACCAGTCCGACAGTAGTCGTTGTTGCTCCAACACCTCTGGCAGTGGTTCACGAGATGGAGACCAACGGCACCAAAGATTTTAAAGGACGATGCAGCTACTGCAACAAGAATGTTGGAAGAGACAAGGTCAAGACTTGTGGTCGATGCCGGTTAGTCCCTATCTTCTCCCGAGCTACTCAACTAACTATCGGTTGTTCTCCCAGTCTGGTGCGATACTGTTCCAAAGAATGTCAGGTGGCTTCCTGGAAAAGAACTCACAAGTTGAGGTGCAGTCCTAGCCTCCGAGAAAGCTTGGCCAAGGATCCAGAGGGTCATGCCTTAAACACCGCGCTTTCCAAATGGATTAATAACTGGAGAGACGAACTGCACAACTGGGCTTTATGGGCTATGGATCTGGCGAATAATCCTGAAGACCGTCTTGCTACTCACTGGTGAGCACGGTCACTTTTTTTGATGGCGACCCTCTCCAATTGATTTGGTCAGTTGCGTGATTGAGCTCGAGCGTCGCCCCAATCCGTCAAGTCAACACCTTTATTTCAAAGTCAGTACACCTTGTGTGATCCAAGGCCGCTGCTTGACGTGTCACTGCGTGTTTGGTATTCTTCTAGATGCATGGTGGAAGCGTGGAGACGCGCGAGAGCTTCACTTCCTACCTGCGCGAAATAGACGAAGCGAGTGACGAGACTGTTGCCTGTGTGAACGAGCGCCGTGGTACCGACACAGCTCAGATAATTATCCTCTGCGAGGACTCCATTCGGTTCTTGTGGTTCTCCCTCCGCGATGGCGGTGCCTCGCTGAGACAACGTGATTCCACACTATCTCGAGCGCTTGCAGAGGACTGGGAGAGGGATTTAATTGAAGCGATCAACACTGGCCAGCGTGAGTGCACACAACTACATCACGATTTGATCACGTCGTAACATTTATCCGATCCACAGCGGCATCCTCAAAGGTGCATGTCATGAAGGCTGCCATGAAGGTCGTTCCCATACCAGCATGAGCTCGCACCTGGCAGCGGTTTTATCGCTCAGAATAACCACGAACTTGTTCCAATTTTCGTCCGCCCCCAGGTTAGAGCCGAGAATTGAAATGCTAGTGACAGACCTATGGAATCGAGGAGCATTTCTTCTGACCAGTCATGCAACTCAATCCTCATCAGGATGTGCGAAGTGAAACCGGATTGGAAACATCTGTGAAATACTAGGATCCAAGTATGTACAAGGGAGGCAAATAATAAATAAGCTAGTGCTCGTTATAGTTGGCAGACTGCTTGCATGTATATCCATTGAAAACCCTGCTGATCAGGAAATGGTGCTA
>MU120904.1:119654-206973 GCA_014904835.1 Paxillus ammoniavirescens
ATCGAGGTGTTGGACCCCAGTCCAACTTTACCATGTAATTTGTGATCGCTCGAGCAATTGAGCGTCTGTTAGACGACCTATGTAAGTTCGAGTAAATTACAGGTTGTAAATTAGCAGTGGTAATTTACACCCCCCATGCTTTGCAGCGCGCGATCAGGGAGTCGCGCATTGGTGGGACGTAACATTAACGCTACTGAGGATAGTATTGTAGTAAAAGTGGAACTGAGCGTTCAGATATCGCTAGTTCGCTTCAGGAAGTCTTCTTCAGACCACCCATAGTACTCTTTCAACTTCTTCCCAAATTCCCGCAAGTGGTTGGGGTGCAGCGTTGGGTCAGGGTGCGCTGTGAATCAATCATAGATCAGATTTGTGCAAGTTCCTCAAAGCACAGGTGGCATACGCTTGTGGAAGGTGATGGACTACAAAATAGATCTTGTGGTTAGAATGGAAAAGTCAGCGGAGAAATCCAGAAAACTCGCCCTATCCCCTGGGTTAGGTGGGTCGAAGCGAACAGATGAGCCTGCAGTGCTGGGATCATACTCGAAACCCATTTCTCGCATGACCTGAAATAACCTTAGTTAGTGGGTTTTATACAAGCGCGAAGCTCACTTTGACGAAATTCTCCCATTTCAGAGAGCCAGCCTTCTCGTCGGCGCTCGTACGCAGTAGCTGCTGCATGTAGCTGGTTGTCTTCTTCCCGAGTTTACTGAACCACGTAAACTTCTTGTTGATATTCGGGTTGTCCTCCTTCTTTGTCTTGTCCTTGTCTCTACCACTGAGCTTTGAAAGGAATCCTCTTTTCTCCGAGAAGAGGGACGCATGGTCTGGACGGGACTTGACCTTTTCTTTCGGTGCGCCTAATTCCTGGAGATAAGAACGACCGGACCGAGCAGTGGTGGGTTCAATAGGGAGAGAAGCGGTCGACGTGTGAGCGAGCGACGTGAGCGACGGATTGGAGATTGAAGGCTTAGTCGAAGGCGATCTGGCACGACTGTCCGCGGCAAGGCCGGAGGAAGATTTCGTTGGTGTGGCTGGGGTGGCAGGCACAGAATCCTCTTGGACTGTTGTCAACTCGCCGACACCAGCTCTTTTCTTTTTAGGTTTCTTCTTCTTTTTCTTCTTACTCACTGTGGACGAAGCATCATCGTCAGCGTCCTCAGCGTCCTCAACTGTTGCGCGATGATCCTTTGGTTCCTGAAGAGCAGGAGCTAGGTTCGGACGGTTAGCGGGTTGAGCAACACATTTTGGAGTCATCGGTATACCTCGTGCGCTTGTAACAACAACCGACTTCAGTGCACGCTTCTTTCTCGGGACAGTCAGAGGCTGGAGGGGTGGTAGATCGTCATCCGGGACAACAGAAAAGTCGATTTTGAGTTCGAGAGGAGCTCCAGCTGCCGCCTTTGCAGCTTGCAGCTTGGCACCAAACAGACCTTTTCGCGGTTCGGCACGACTAGTTGAGCTAAGTTTTGGATCAGAGGAGAACATACGGCCTTCCAAAAGACACTCAGAGGGTGCGAACAGGACAAACTCCATCGACCTTACCTCTCAACGATCCAAGGAGTTTCAAGAAGGGATTTCCCTTCCTCTCCTCCGTCAATGCATCGAATTCCGGAACTGCCGTCTTGGGATCGAAGAACTCAGGTATGGCCATCGCAGTGTCCATCGCCTCCCTCAGCATAGTCCGGTACAGTTCCTCTTCTTCAGAATCGTAGTCACTCTCATCATCGTAATCACTGTCGTCGTCTTCAGAGGGTTCCGCGTCATTGTCGAACCCCAAAATATCTTCATTGCTCTCTTCAGAGGAGTCTGAGACAGACTGAAGCCCAGGCATAGAGCTATTGCTGTCAACATCATCATCATCATCATCTGCATGTCCGTCAGTGATTGCGAGGAGTTTCTTCTGACGCTTCTTCGTCCCGTTCCTCTTTGGTCCTGTGCTCTTTACCAAAGAGTTTGGCATTCCCTCATCGTCAGAGTCGTATGCATAGGTGCGTAGGTTGGGCATGTAGAAGGAGCTCCACTGGGGAGTGCGGCGAAGCGCTTCATCCAGCTGCCAGAGTGAGTCGACAGGCAAATTCGAGGTTGATTTGTAGTTCTTCCGAGATGCGATCAGAGGGCGCTCATACTGTCTCTGGGATGACATACTAAGTTTATGAACCTCCACACGTTATCGAGGACAGCGCGATCCTTTGTTTTCTCCAGAGGGCTTATGAGGTCTTTGAAGCTCGCATATGATTCTGATGCTTGCTTGGAGTAAATCTGAGCGTCTAGCCACATCTCATACTGTTCCGGCATCGGACGCGGAAGGGCTTTGAGCTTCTCCCCTTGAGGTCCCAAGAGAGGGCTCGCCAGGAGATCTTGAAGTTCCAGCGTAACCTGCAAAAAAGATTGACTCCCTCGCTGCGTGCGGCACCCAATCAACTTACAGAGAGGTCGCCAATTGCATCCCACATCTTTGGTGGGAACCTCTTAGCCTCCCTCGGGGATTCATCAACGGCGTCGTGCAGAATCTGGTAGAGAATTCGCTTCGGGTATGGCGCTTTAGGGAAACACAGCTCGATGATAATGGAGTCTATGAATGACTTGCATGCATCCTTGAGACCAGCCCAGTCGAAGGCTATCGACGGCTCCCCTGGTTGCACGTTTTCTACATCTCTGAAGTAACGGGCGTAGTGGGCTGAGTGAGTGTCAATATATGCGCATCCAGAGGAGTGTGAGACGGCATACGTGTAGTCATTGCGAGAACAGAAAAATGAGTTTGTCCGAGATCAACCAAAACGCTTACAATGTCACACAGGACCAAGTACCGTGACCGTAAGCCCTCGTCCTTTTGAAGCTGAATGTGCGTAGTTGCATCGTTCAAACCAGATTTTTCGAGGGCTCGAAGGATGTCAAGAATGAGTTTCCATCCCGAAGCCACCATGTAGGCATTGTGTACCCTGTGCGATGATGGTATTGTATGCTTGACAGAGATGAAAATCGGGCATACCGTGTAGCAACTACTGATGCGACGTATGAAGCGTTTTGGAGAACTTCTTGGACCCCTTTCGTCGTGCCGTATGGGGTTCTCGCAGCTATCTCAGCCTTGATCTTGTCGTAAAACAAGTCAGGATCCTTGAGATCAGCGATGTCGTCGAGGTATGCTGGGAGAATTTAGCCTTCATAGGACAAAATCAGTCTGATGGGTAATCACACCATTGAATTGAGAGTCTGCAATTCTTACGCATTTCTCCAACTTGAGGGGAGACATCACAGCTGTGCGTAACTTCTGTGAAACGAGGTCCTCTGGAACGGATCTGAGGTGCTGTATGGAAAGCAACGGAGTTGAACAAACCTGCTAGAAGATCCAGCTTTTCTCTACCGCTCATTCTGCCCGCAAGCATGATTTCTCCAGTTCCCCGAGCACCAAACTTCCCGTTACGCAAAACCAGTGCACGAGAAGTAGACGGCTTGAGCCCATTTTCATCGCGCTTGCCCTGATACTTGGTCTGCACATGCCTCGGTCCAACTGGGACGAGGTCTCGCGACGCTGGAAGCACTGGGGGCTGGGTCGGTTTCTTCTTCGACATTGTCTTGGACGATGAAAGGGCAAAGTTTGATAATGCCGAATCGGGTCTGGTCACGCTGCATGTCACAGGTGGGCAGCAAAGTCGCTGGTCACTGCCAAACTGTGCCACTGAGTCTTGCCACACTCACTCAACTTTACTTCTCGCGCGTACCAACGTGGTTAGAATGGTCAAGGACGCGACTGTGAGAACCAACAACGGCCAGTGACTAGCAATCCTCCCCGTCTACTCGGAGCGCGACCGGGATCCTTTTGGATTCACAACGCAATACGCCAAGGCATCCACCGTCTTTGTTGCTAGTCTTATAATGCGATGCAGGATACCAATTGTGTTCCCATACCGTTCTCGTGTCATCGGAGATCACAACAGGCGGTACTGCAGTGTGAACACACAAGTTAGCCTGACTGCACAAGGCAAATGTCGACTCACTGAAGCTGATTATATACGCAAGTTCTAGCCTGCTTTGCCTCTATTAAATGACGCTTCGCTCCATCGGTTGCTAACGAACAACCACCGTCTACAACCTCATTGGCAGGGCGACACAATATCGTATACATATCTTGCTCCCTTCTCAACGGTTTGTCTAGGGAAGACCGACGTTCTCCGATGTTCAGAGTTCTGTTTACCTACAGGGAGGACAACGGAACGCCCAGGTAACCTCACCGTCACTAAGCGCTCAACCAAGTACAATCATATTCGGAGAAACCCGACACAGCGACTTCCAGTCAGGCGAACAAAAATATCTATCACTGGCAAATCTGCCTTGGTGACCGCAGCCGGATCCTGGGCGTCCATCTGCTACCTTGTATAAAACTGATCTGTATAAACATATCTCCATTCTCTCCCATCCTCTTCAATCTCTCGAGCTGTGCTCTTTGTGCAATCCTGCACGTTCTGTCTTTATTTCAACAACTCATCAATATTGTCGACTTCGGGCAGTGCTCAAGTCCGTTCGTTCCGCCTCTGACATCGACACAAGTCCGCTCAGCCGTCGTAGCAACATTTTTAGTGATGGGAAAGCTTATCTGGCATGATTTGAGTCGTTGCATCTCCCTCTCTGCAAGCGTTTGTACGTGATATGTTTTAGCCAACTAAATCTTATCTGACAACAACCGCAGATGCAGTTTGGGCGAGCTTTTGGGGCATGTTATTCCGCAAGTTCTTCTGGGATTTCATTGGTGGTATTTTGCGCAACCCTGGTGGCCTTCAGTACGCAGGTTGTTCTGTTCAGAAACGAAAATTTCTTGACAGGAATGCCTTTGTAGACCCTCACCAAAAGCTCGAGTATTCGTCACCTTGATCGTCGAAACTCCCGTTGTCCAGAGCCTTACTATGGTTTTGGGCTTTATGATAATTGCGTTGGAGTATCCTTTGCCGATCTTCAAGGGAACAGCTCTTCATCGCAGCTTACCGCTGAGGGTGGTACTACTCATCTTCCAATCTTTCCTCACGGTGCTATTTTATCAGGTTAGTGGTTGCTTTCATGAGGCATAACATCGAGAGTATCGACAAGGAATTTCGTCCAGGGTACAAATGCGTCACTTTGGTCACTCATCGCCGCTGTCCTGTATGTTAGAGCCCTGACCTTGGGCGAACGCATCGAAGGTGCAATGGCAGACAAGGGGAGGGCTGGGCACACGTAACCCATTCTCTTATTCCCACAAGTACCTGCTCCCTCAGGCTGCACTCAGATGTACTTTACTATCCTTTCCCCCGGGAAGACTGACCCGTGCAGGCACAGGCGGTCTCCCTATGTTGTGATCCCGGTAATTACCCCATGTGCATGCTCGTGCATTTTCCTAGTCGTTATAACTAAGTTGCTAGCTGTCGTCACTTTCTGCTGTTCTGTCACCTGCAGTGGAATGCCAGAGGCTAGCAACTTGAGGAGTTGTGTCCTCCCTGGGATTCTCTGGAGTGTGAGTGGACTTGGTTGGTAGTTCATGATTGAATCGAGACTGCCCTTAAGCCAAATATCCGAGTTTCATGAATGATCTAATCTCTGGCAGCCCTCTGGGAAAGGTGACTGAATTTTCATGACAGCTATGTCTATCGTCTTTTTCGGTGGTGACGGTGTGTTGAATGCTCTGGAGAGCGTTGGTGATATCCACTCGCGTTGGTGATAGTCCTATGAAACAGTTCAGGCCGCAGACCTCTCAAGTCTGCCAATATTGCAATGGCCTGGAGCCTTCTGGGATGTATTTCCAGTTACTTACATACAAGTATTGCATACATATACAACAAAAGTTTACACTTGATACAAGAAGCGGGGGAGGGTCACACTCAGGTACAAATTAGTCGCAGTATGCACCTTCGCTAGCAGGCTGAATGAACCAAGTCAGGAACACACAAGTCACATACTTCACGAGTGTCACTCACCGCGACATCCCTTGCGTATCGATACAGTATACCCCTTCTTTCTTTCAAGGCGCTCTTGCCCGAAGCCTCCCATTCCTTCTTACGAGCCGCCTTTTCATCTTCCTCGACGAGCCAGTCAATAGTTCGTGATGCTGCGTCGATGATGATGCGATCCCCGTCCTTGACGAGAGCGATCGGACCTCCCAGTGTGGCTTCAGGAACGACATGGCCTGTAGGGAATGATGATGAGGGCCTGAGACGATATTTCAGGGGACTTACCAATGATGAACCCTCTGGATGCTCCTGAGAAACGGCCATCCGTGATCAGCGCGGTCGAGTTACCCAAACCAGCCCCCATCAACGCCGCGGTAGGTCCTGTGATCAAGACCCATCAGAGAACACTTCGGCGCGGCCATCTGTTTCGAATTACCTAACATCTGTGGGAAGGAAAATGAGAATTAGAATCAAATGACAGAGGCAACTGACCTCGGGCATCCCAGGCGCTCCTTTTGGGCCTTGATATCTGAAGATCAGAACGGTGCCAGGTTTGATCTCTCCCCTTTCAAGAGCAGGGTAGAAGTCGTGCACGCTAATAGGATGTTAGCTTGCGTTGCGGGCTTCAAGGAGTAATCTATACCTTTCGAAGCACTTCGCAACACCCTGGCAGAGGTAACTTAGAAACGGTAATTCGGTGTGCAGGGCGCAGTGACTGACCTCAAACTTCAGACCCTCCTTGCCAGTTAGTTTAGCTACAGCCGTTCCAGGAGCCAGGTTCCCGCGGAGGATCGTCAAATGGCCTGTTGGTTTGATCGGGTCCTCCACTTTCATTATAACGTCTTGAGTTTCGAAGTCAAGTTCCGGTACGTCCTCGAGGTTCTCTGCGAGTGTTTTACCTGTGACGGTCATCTGACTGCCGTCAATCAAGTTCGTGTGCTTAAGGAGGTATTTAAGCAGGGCTGGGATACCACCGATCTTGTGGACGTCCTCCATGTAGTACTTGCCGGAAGGCCTATAATCGCAATTAGGTTAGAGAATCTCATGAACCCCTTAAAGTGCATACTTGAGGTCCGCGATGTAGGGCGTCCTGTCAGAAACCGCTTGGAAGTCATCGATGGTGAGAGGTATGTCAGCAGCTCGTGCAATCGCGAGTAAATGGAGGACCTTGTCGTTCTTAGATGCAGAGAAGTACGATAACGTGAAGACCTACAGCGTTGGTTGATCCACCAAGTATGTTAATGATGGTTATTGCATTCAAGAAGGACTGGCGGGTAAGAATGTCCCTGGGCTTCAAATCGAGCTCCAGCAGACGTTTCATGTATTTGGCAGCCTTGAAACACTCTTGATTTTTCTCTGTTGATTAGCAGATAAACAAGCCGCCCAGAACAATGCATGACGAGCCATTCACCGGGATACATAGCAGGCGTGCTAGATGAATACGGCAAGGACATGCCCAAGACCTCGAGGGCAGAACTCATGGTATTCGCACTGTCCCACCGTTTGGTCACAACGCATGGGTTGACGAGATGTGAGCACTCACGTGTACATTCCACCGCAAGCACCAGCACCAGGACAGGAATGTCTTACTACATCAAATCGCTCCTCGTCGTTGATGAGGCCAACGGCAAACGCGCCTGAAACCTGTTAGTATAAAGAAATAAGACACGGCAGAGATCATACCATACGATTCAAAAGCATCCGAGATATTGACAGTTCCCCCTTTCTTGAATCCCATCGAGGGACAATCGACATGGCGAGTGCCAACTTGGATGGTGCCACCATAGACAATTATGGTGGGTCGATTGTGTCGTGCAGCAGCCATCAAAACACCTGGCATGTTCTTGTCGCACCCAGGAATGGAGATGTTTCCATCGTAATGTTGCGCCTAGCACCACGATTTCGGAACACTTCAGCATAACATGCATCGCAAATGCGTCGTAAATCTCACCATAGTGACCTTATTTCATTGTTAATCTCAGCGAACGTCGGCGAGCGAGCTGATCAGAGGTACTCACAGCCTCGACAGAGTCCGCGATCAAGTCACGACTAGGAAGACTGCAAAAAGACGAGTCAAACGACACTTCATACCTTTGATTGCAGCGAATACACACGAGTAGCGCATCCCTAAAAAGGTCCCGATGATGAAGGGCAGTTCAATGAAGGACACAACAACTTACCGTCAGTACCCATAGTGATTGCGTCACTGGGGAAGAGAATGGATGAAGTGGCAACCAAACGAGGTAGAGTCATCACTTACCTGACACCAATGGTGTTAAAGGTCAAACCAACAAGGCCCTCTTCCTTGCAACCTTCCTTGACCTTCCTTGCGAGGTCAAGCTTTTTGCGGCAGATCAGTCAAGCATGCAGAAAAGTATAGCCATCGCAACTCACGAGGTGAGAATTACATGGGTTACCTGGTCCAAAATCATGATCAGGGTCTGCACGCTTCAACGTGGCAAGACTTCGCACACACCTTCCCACCAGACCGGAGATATGCCGATCTTGCAGGAAGTCAGCAAACGAAGTACCGCGGGGGAGCGTTCTCATACCTGAGGCTTGTCCATATCCTCTTCGGTCAAGCCAGTCGCATAAACTGCGAGCAATGCGTCAGGTTATTGCGCCTACCAATAGGGGCGCACACGAACGCATTGCCTGAGCTCCACCTCGAGCCTTGACAAGTACAAGTTAGCAAACATATGTTTTCATGTCGCGTCGAACTGGTCACGCCTACCTTGTCCTGCGTCAACTGACTGGATATTTTGTTGAGCTTGACATTGTTGGTGTTTACCGAAGGCTTGAAAACCGAGTGGCTAGTGACCTGATCAGCAGATGAAGGAGTCGGAGGGTCATTGAGACACTTACATCTCAACTGCAGACATGGTTTCTGTAAAAACGTTGAGACTTGTACACAACTTGTGATCGATCTACACCCTCTTATAGTACGGTCATGTACATTTAATGTGGCCAGGTCGGTCCGGCGTCGAGCACCCCATGACCAGTTTTCTCGGATAATAGTAAGTATTTTCTACGCTTTACACCCACGGTGGCATCCCGTGTTATCCCATGGAGGTGGGGTCAAAACGTCAACAGAAATTCATAGCAGCCAGCCTCCAATGGCGAAGTTGTTATCGCTAATGTGCGCACGAGGAGGAAATAGGTCATTCAAGTTGGGGACTCTACTAAGATGAAGAATCTCAGGGTTAACAAGAGAGTCCAGAACTGAAGGCACCGACATTTAGTACTGCTGTTCGGGATCGCAGACAAATCTAACACTTAGGTTCGAAGGGACAACTGGAACGCCTACTTGATCAACCTCCACAGTTCCACCCACGCTGCCATGATATTGTCGCCAGCTCCCTCTTCTTTATCAGAGGTCCCGCTCTCGCAGGCCTGCAGATTGCCAGTACTAAAAATCGATAGAAGTAACTGTACCTAGAATTAGGCTTCCACCTTCCAGATTGAATCTTGATCAAGATGAACGTATCGATCAACTCTTAGTACGTGGCCATTGACGAGGCGTACTTGACGGGATACACAAGGTAAGAAGGTGACAGTGATCCTTGCCATTAATGTCATCACCTCTTGCCGCAATCTGCTTGAGAATTAGAATCCGTGGGCTTCTTCGGCAGGGAGCATCCCTCCGCCGGGTTAAAGAAGTGCCAGATTCGCGCCTGGAGCATCTCCGCGCAGTATTCAGCGACATCGTTTTGCCTAGTAAATATTCCAGCAAGCTAACCACATCATTTCTAGCTAGAAATCAAAACCATGCTGCCGAAACAGATCTAACTTGGAACGACTCTCAGGCCTGGCCAACTCCGCCAGGTCGTTACGATCCTGAGATAAGAGTCAGTTGAACAAGAACTATCACACAATGACAAGACAAAGAGCCTACCATTTGTATAAAGGCACGTCTCAATGTAAACCAAAGTTGATCACTCGTTTGTCCACCTCCTGTCGTCTCCTGCATCGCTAGCGCGCTAAGGAAATGCTCCACGGCTTCTTTGTGTGCACCGATGTTCAGACCTGTACAGAGATAAGCGGCGCCTAAGAAAAGAATGACAGAACACTCGCAGGCAACCCCGACATTATATATCGCTCGTGTGTACGTCGGTCGAAGGTTGAGCGCTTCTCTGTATGCACCAAGTGCTTCTTCCGGCTTATTGCCGTTGGAAAGCGATGAACCGAGTCGATTCCACAATAGATAGTCCTGGAAACCAGTTAAAGTAATGTCAGTTTGTGATAGATGAGCGTTGTAAAAATTTACCCGAGGGCGTAGAGACAATCCACTTTCGAAACAGTCCTTCGCACGATCGTACTCCCCGGTGCCGTAGAAGAGGACGCCAAGCGCGATTTGCACATCGGCATCAACTATGCCCTGATCATACTGCTGTCTCGCCAGTGCCAGGAAGGCATCCGTAAGACGTGCGTGGGAGTCCCACGCTGAGTGGGACTGGACAGCTTTCCCAACATCTTCGCTTATCGGGAACGTAGGGAACCGTGCACGTAACCACCGCCAGAGCATGTTGTATGATGCCCGGTCATATGATTCATTGGTGAATGATATCGCAAGGGACTGGAAACGATCGATGAACCACGATAGTGATGATGAAGATGGTAGATACGCACCAACATGCCCATTCCAACTGCACCTGCTTCTTCTGCCCTCCGAACCCCTTCCATCAGAGCGCGCATACCAAGCTCCTCCCGTTCATCCATGCTTCTCGTTTCTCCAAGAAGTATCCACGCCTCGTACCCACCCTCACCAAGTTCGCCTTTCTGTATGGCAGCTTCTAACAAAAGGGCGGCTTCCGCCAAGGGACAGTCACGTTCTAGCATAGCCTTGGCCTCGCTCAACGGCGATTGAGTTGTCGTCGAGGGGTCCATGTATTTATTATTTTGCTCTGAGGCTGCATTAACGATCGCGTGCATTAAAGAAGTAGACTAACGCTCACCAAAGGCATACTCAGTCAGAATGGGGTATCCGAGCTCGTCGAATTTACGATCAATCCCGCTGTCGTGAAAGTCTCCAAGGCCACCCTCCCATGCATCCTGCATGGCTCCACTGTAGTCATGTTCTAGTTCTTCGCGCTGGGCTGACATCAGTTGATTGAACCCAGACTCCCATTTTGCCATATCTTCTTGTGGTGGTGGTGCATCGGACTCGCGCAGGTGCTGCCAGACTCTGGGAGAATAGGTGGGTCACAACGAAAAGTTAGGAGTGCAATGAAGCAACGAACTCGGAGAACTCTGAGTTGGTTTTCACCTCCTCTGAAACCTGCTCAGCAGTGACTGAGCTATCCTCCAGCTCCTCTATCCTGGCGGAGGTCCCGGTGTCAGAAATTCCAAGAGAGGCAACGGCCTGGGAAAATGCAGCCTCAAAATCAGCGTCCCGAGCCTTGCCTTTGCCTTTATCCGATGCTGTTTGAAGAGTAGGTCCAAGGCCCTGATAGAAGGCAGGAGTGCTCAAATTCGATCCGTACATGCTCATGGGCATGGAGTAATTGTATGAGCCATTCAAGTTCGTGTAGGGACGTTGACCTGCTTGGCGATCTTCAATCTGGGCTTAAAGGGGGAAACTGTATACTGACCGTCCGAGAGTTGTCCAGGTTGCTGAATGGAGGGCCCTGAAATAATTTGACTCCGAGTGTCACTAAACTCGGAAGCCCATAAACCTTGAAGGGCGTTATTGTAAAACGCTGGCTGCTGCTGTTGTGGCACTCCAATTGCCCAAGCTTGGTTGAGATCGGGCTTTCCATTCATCTCACGTGGCAAGCGTGTAAGCTCTGCGTGGTGAACTGGAGGCGGGACCACGATAGATGGCATCACTGACGCTTGCTGGCCTCCAAAGAACTGTCGTGCCATCACGACATCTTGTTGTGCAGCGTGGGCAGGTGCCGTTCCCGGTAGATGTTGCAGCTAGGTGCGGATCTCAGCTAAGACTGCAGGGACGGGGTAAATCAACTCACCCGAGACGACGAAGATCCTGCGACTCTGTCCTGTGTCAAGTCTATTGGTTATTGTCCAAGATACCATAGATCTGTAGGGTATATACCTGTTGCAAACTTCTGTCACCTTCAGTGTGCTTGAGGACTTGTGACAGCGGATTGGAAGGTACAGCACACTCGGAACCGGATATCAAGCCTTGTAACGACATTCGAGGCTGCGATATGGAGGTGGTTTAAAGGTGAGGACAATTCAGAAATTCGCGGCGCTCAGCGCTCGGTGTGGTTTCTTACCAACGGTAGAGTCGGTGCTCACACAAGTGCGGAGTATCGGGCAAGCCGGAATCACGTGCCAATTAGCAGCGCATTACAAAGCAATATTACATAATGATGACACCGTGAAGGCCTCCCTGCGGATGTCGACAAGGGCCTCCACTGTCACTGTGCCTCAACGTCAGACCAAATCTCATCAGGGCCTTTGCCATGGTGTCGCCGATCCGCCAATCCGCCGCGCCAACTCTTCAAATTCCACATTCCGAATGTTCGACGGGTCCAAACGGTGATTAGAACCTCCAATACTCGCATTGCATTCTGGGCATCTTCCGACCCCTCCGCACTAGATGCCTCGATTGAGCTAAGTCCCTGTCAATTTTATCGTCACGCACCTCGGTGATGACAAAGGCGTGTCCATTGGGGCAGTTATAATAATGTCCCGCATGTGCTATGTTTCAACGTCAGTTTAGACGTTCAAGGAGAGCGTAGATGTCCTTTACCAAAATCAAGGGCCTTCACGATTGCCATGCGCTCGTCCAGCGAGACAGGCTGGTAGAAGGTGTCCCAACGAATGGACGACTCAATTTTGATCCACTCCTTTACGATATCGCGCGCGATACTGGTGAAATTTTCCTCTAGCCACTCCGTCTCCTCAAGGCCCATCTTTTTATGTCGTTGTATTGCGAGGCCCATGCGCTCATTGGACTCCCGTCTCAGCTGAGATGCACGCTTCGCGAGTTCGTCCCTGCTACCCTGCTCTTTGAAAGTACCAGTCGTCTTCGCCATGAAAAGATTGAAGCGGTATTCTTCCAATGAAAGCCGCAACTGATAGAGAGTTGTTTTTGTGATCTGGCGGTGCGATTCGGAGTCCTTTGCGACGTCCAAGGCAACATGAGCGTCCCGCGAACAACTCGTGAAAAGGAATGTGATATACGAAGCCCAGCTCAACTGCTGGCTATGAAATGGCATCTTTGCACTGGCCATGCGTTTGCTCACTTCATCTAGCCACGTCTTCGTCAGGTCAATGAGGGAGAGTCGGATGTGGATCGTCGACCAAATTGCTTCTACCAGAAACCTCCTATCCGCGAGAGGGCGAAGTTGTCCGACCTGCATTTTTGCAACTCTCATCGCGTGCTCCATGGGTTGCCTCGCCGAACTTTGGGGATTGGTGAGCAGGGTAGCGATCTCGCGCCCGTGAAGGCAGGAAAGTGCAGCTTCCCATGCGTCTGTGTGAGCAGAGCGTGTTTCGGCGACTTGTACGGCCTCTCTGTAAGCGGAGAGCAGCTCCTGTGTTGCAATACGCCAGACCTTCATGACGGAGCCATCGATTGAGTGCAGATCCTTATTTGCCGGGTTGATATCCCCATGGGATATTGGCGCTTCCTTCGTTGTGCGTAACACTCTTTCCCGAGCGTTCCGTTGCTGCTTTTTGGAAGCTGTAAATTTCAGGTTTATCGTAGCCGCTGCTTGAACTAATTGCTCCTTCTTCGAAGCAATCGACAACGATTCCACAGAGCTTTGAACCCGTGCCAGGGACCGAGACATTTGAGCTGCCACATTGCGCTCTAGAATATCCAAGCCCGCACGCTTGAAGATGCGGCCATAACGGGGTGCTGTGATGGCTGCACGACATGTTGGACAGGTTGGGGGACGTATAAATCCGGTTGGAGCCAAGAGATCGCCCCATCGTCCGTCAGGACCACGGCTATAAAACTCAGAAATTCCGCAGTGGGCATCCAGCGTTGCGACAGTGAATGTATGACGGCAGGATGGAATGGTGATTAGCATCTCATCCAGCGACGCAATATCAGGAGTAACTTCTGATAAAGTGCGCTGCATGATGAAGTCAACCACTTGAGCCTTCTGCTCGTCGGGAGCACATAGCGGGCAAAATTGAATTCTGCAATCCTCCCCGCATACTACCGCAGGATGAGCTTGCGCCGTCAACATCAGTTGTGAATCTTACCTGAGGAACATCTATGTCCACATGCGAGAGTTTTTTCGCAGCGTTTATCGCACGGGAGTCGGGCACAAACCTGGCAATTCAAAGTTAGCTTCATTGAATTTCCTATCATTATGTATGCTCACAGAACCACAGGGAACCGGACAGTTGTAATGAGGACATGTCCTATTGTCAGAAGTTTTTGTCAATGGTTCCATGTCTGGCGTGACAGTCAAGAAGTCCTCACCATATACAGGGCTGTTTGCATGGTGCGCATGGGAAAGAGCACTCGCGGTTGCACTGTGTATGAGAGCAGACTTGCCGGCACTTCGCCGTGCAGCGCATCGTGTGCTCGTGCTCGTCAGAGCAAGGCTGTTGACATTGATGCTCGCAGTCAAGACGCTTTTCGCACGAATGAGAAAGATGTTTTATCCTCTTGACAGCACCCTCCGACTCCTCGTCGGACTGAGGGTTGCTTGCTTGGCATTGGTAGCACGAGGCATTGCAGCTTTTACTGCAGCATGTCATCCAGTTGGCACATCGTGCCAAGCATTGGTGACGTTCAGGTTCTTGAGAACATGGCATCGATGCCATGTGCTCACAGCGCGGTAGCGCTTTCACCACTTTTTGATTGCAATAGATGCTTTCGACCGCCTCCAACTGGTAGCTGTCATCGGGATACGTTAACTTACAGTACTCGAATAAGAGTGAATCCCACGTACCAGGGAACTGAATCTTTTACATGTCCACAGGGCAATTTGACGTTAGCAATGGGGAACATGCAGTCACCGCATGAACTGTTGCAGTCTTTGCGGCATGGATGATCTCTACGACAGAGTCTCCGGCATGGTTGAGGGCAGACTACAGCTACGTGTTTTGGGTCATCGCAGTGACACTGACAAAGGTTCATAAATAGGTTGGAGAGGTGATGAAAGTTTGAGCGACTCGAGACTCCGTACCTTGAGGGGACAGAGATGACCACAACTCATTTTTGTATCACAAGGCTCCATACAACCACCTACGAGCATCATAAATGCCATATAACGGTGGACAGCGCTCCATCCATAATACTCACCGTTAGGTGCGACTCTAGTGAGTTGACCAGGTTGCGAGATGTATTGAACTTGTTCTGGGTGACGGTGACATGCGACGGGCAATCCCGGACCTATAGCGTCGTTCGTCTCCAACTCATCAATGATAGAGCGCCACATTCTGCTCCTGGAAGACAGGTTCTCCGCGTTTCCGAAAATGAAAAGGCCTTCACGGGCTCGTGATAAGGCCACTGAGAGCAGGTCCGTGAGACTTCACTGATTGTACAACAAGCAGTAACCTACCGTTTGTGCGATTCTCCGACTAGAAAGTATGATAACATCGTCGTTGAGTGAACATATGTAGAGATAGCGTCTCAAATGTGTTACCTTTAGGAATCCGATATTTGGCTTTGCGTGTCCTGTCATCCCTCGCTGTTCAAATTCATCCTCGAGGCCGCCGGAGTTTCTGACCAGGGAAAGGATAACAATCTCCACAAAGGTTAGCTTATGAGGAAGGTTCCAGGTTAGCTGCTATGATTACCTTGCCTTCCTCTCCTTGGTAGTTATCGATGGTTCGCAGTCTGACCTGAAGATTAGGCGGGGTAAGAGATAACGTGCCATCACCATGCTGTGGACCAGATACATACCCGTTTTGTCACTTTGACATGCTCGAAACTCCCAGTCTGGTCGTCCAGTTCGTCGTCTTTGTCCCCTTCGTGATCGTCAAGAGCAGCCTGATCCCGTTCATCAATGATGACTGCGACTTCGCCACCCAAGGCATCCCTTAATCGGGCAAGCTGGCCGAGGTAGGCACAGAGGACGACAATGCCGCCCTCTTTGGAATAGCAACCTTGCCTGGGCGGTTGTGAGTGTCAAGACTGACCAACGAGTCGGCATTCTCCCACCTGAGTAAATACAGGACTAGATCTCGAATCATGTCGACCTTGAAAAACATAATGTCAGTCCCCACGAGCTATCCTCAAAGCGAAGCGCAGTCTCACCTCATACGTGTTGTACTTGCTGGCTGTATCATCCATCCCTCCATTTTCCTTGTGGTTGTGGGTGACGAAGAACATATTCTTCTGCATGCCACGGACATCAGGATACTGTAGAACCAATTCATGGTCCTCCAGCTTAGGATACAAGGTATTTCTGTCAACATATGGTAGGTCAGCAGAATCTGGAAAACATTCCAGTAACCAACCTTATCAAGCTAGATATCATCGGCCTCATCCGTCGCTGAACATCGATCTGGGACATCGATAGACCCGATGTTGCCAGGCGCTCCATCAGAGACATGTCAAATCGATAGAGCTCTCGACCACGTCGACTATCCATCGAAAGTGCTGGGGTGTATAGTCAGATTATACTGTGATGTGACATACAACCACATACAATAGTTGTTGAGCGTGGGGCGAAGTTGAAGCGGGTCGCCAATCAGAATGAGATGTTCCACGGATGGCACGAGGCTACCTAGTACATGAGCCTCTAGCACCTGTCCGGCCTCCTCAACAAGTAACACACGGGGACTCAGTGACTATTGGCCAATGAAGATCAGTGAACTGACACATCCAAGGGATGACGAACCTCTAAGAGCGTCGCGAGCTTCGCCGCCCCTGATTTAAAACCAGTCAGTGGTTGTACGTGGTCACAGTTCCGAATCAGATACCTGTTGTCGTGCACCCAATGATGTCTACGTTATGAAGTAAGTCCCGCCGGCCCTGCAGGTTGTCAGGTGAGAAACCTCCCAATATAATGCGAGGCGTACCTCTTCTTTGACTTCGTTGTACTCCCTAAGGCTTTGGGCATGCATCTTCCGCAGCCGCTCAAACTCGTTCAGCTGATTTTGATGCATTTTGATGCGCGTTTGTTCAATCCAAAACTGGTGGAGCCGCTGCCGCTCGCATCTACTCATGGCCCAAACCTCTGCAATGTCAAGAAGCTCCTCCAGAGGACGATCTCTGGAAGGAACGGACGGGACGTCATCTTTACCAAGTGCCGCAAAAAGCCCTGCTGGATCATTAATGTCCACGGCCGGCTCAGACCCGGCTGGCCGAGTGGGTGGATCATGAGGTTTCTTTGTATCGGAGTGCGGATCCGAGTCGGGTGTGTCGACAACTGGTACAGTCATCCAGCGTTCCTCGGGTTTGAGGCCTTCAAGTGGACTTTCATCGTCTCCTTCATGTTCCCCAGTAGGATCCGTGTCCGCGGCACCTGCCCCGCTCTCTGATGTCAACACATCGAAGAGATTGACGCGCGACGAAATCAGAGGCTCGGTGCCCAAGCTCCGAACATCGGAAGAGGAAGTTGAACTCGCGCACATCTCCAGGAATTCCAGATCGCCAGAATTCTTCCAGTACGCGTAGATGGACTTGTCTTGCTTGACAGATCGACCTCTGCGACCCTGTGTTTGCCACTCATCATCGGAGCCGTTGTGAGAGCGCTCCCTTGCTAGCCTGATCCATTCCGGAACTCGAGACATGAACTCATGGTGTTCGGAATGGGAAGTTCGGAGATATCTGACAATTTCCGAGGAATCTGACTCTAGATCGGCGTTGAGGATGCGGTCCATCAGCTTGGTGATTTCGCCTTGCACGAGTTTGAGTTCGCGATAATAACCGCCACACGTTCTGCTAAGGCGAGATGGTCCATCGACCATCTCTCGTTCTCGTGCCTCGATCGACTCCATCGAGTACTCAGAGATTCTTTCGTCCGCGGAACGCGAGCCTAGACGCACGATCTTCTTCGTTATGTTGGCATCAAGGACGGAACCGAGCATGTGATCGAGTGCGTGGTTGGTGAAGGCGATCATGAGGATGGGGCGAACTCGATTAGCAATAAGAACACGCAATAGCTCGACGCCAGTGTAGCTCTAGAGACACGTCAGTTGGTAGACCCAGAAGTAACCAGACAAGGCGCGTTACCTTTCCAGTACCCGGTGGCCTAAAATCATCGAATCGTCAATCATAATCTCGGCTGCAAGCCACGCCTCACAACTCACCCTTGAATTAATGCGACCTCTCTCGTCAGCGCATCCACTACGGCATCCGCCTGACTTGGGTCAAGACGACTGGCACGGCGAAGCTCAGCCCGTGTGTGCTGAATTGAGATCTCATCGGACACATTCAGCTTCAGGTCCTTGACCTTTGCTTCCTTGGGAAATAATGATGACAGTTGGAAGGTGAATCTGGGGAGGCGCGCATATTTTGGGGGGTCCACTGTGCAGGTGTCTAGGTAACCAGGTGGGCGGAACACGAGATAACGGGGGAAAGGTACGATCTCCGGCTCCCTTTTAAGGGCTTCTAAGAAAGGCCGAATTGCTTCGAACATCACGGGGGATTCGACAAGCATCTTGATACTACGAGATGAAGAACGTCGGTTCCTCAGCTCCGCAAGGATGCGCAGTTCTACTTTGCTGTCAAAGAATACAACTCGAATCTTGACGCGGTTTCTGTCTTGCCGAACGTACTCAGTGAGATCCCTGAGCGAGCTTGCCACCACTCCAAGATGGACAGAGATGTCGTGGTCTGTGGCCCAGACAAGAGCAATGAGCCCTCCTTGTGCAAGCCGTTTACTGCCCATCCCCTCCCAAAATGCTACTCGTGCTCCAGCCTGCTGAGAACTCGCGCGACCCGGAGGGGTCTGCACGAAGAGGCTCGCCGACAATCCACGATGGTCAGGGACTAGAGAATTGAACACGACGCTGGGGTATACATTGAACATGACCGACTCTTGGCTGTCAGCCAAACCGTGATACTTCCCTCCACCTTTTTGAAGGATTTCGCCTAGCTTTGTTTTGCCCCGATTTGGAACCTTTATATCATCGTGAACAAGCTGTACAGCTCTTCGCAACGGCGCCCTATGACCTATTGAGTGGTTGCACTACGGGTGTACACACGTCGCTTACATGAGCTCTTCCCTCAGGAGACGGAACTGGATATCCAAAAGTCGTTGTATAGACTCCGGAGGAGCATGGTGTGGGGCAGCGAAGAGGCTGGCTGGGAGAAACGGCGGAATTCGACACATCAACTCTTCGTGGGTGGGGGCGACACGAATGTCGGCTACGTCCAACAAGTCGTTGTCATGTCGTGGACCTTCCGGCCGCAGCTCTCCAGGAGGATCGTAGCTGGCGTGTAGGGCTGCGATGACTCCCTCATTTGGGGTGCCATAGGAGTGTGTGGATGTGTTCCTGCGAGAATCGGAACGCGTTTCCTTTCCCAGTTCCCTCTTTACAATCGATCCGATGCATTCGACTTTTTCTCTGATTGCACCGATCAGTAGGTCGCGGACTGCTGGATCAACACCTTGAAAGGGATTATCGAAGGTAGGCGGCAACGAGGAGATGCCTGCGGTCCATTGGTCGAACCACAAGCGAAGGTTCGTGACCAAAGTGACCAGCCTTGGGTACATTGCAACTGAGTTTTTGAACCGTACAAGGCATCTGCGAAATAAATGGTAAAGCCGCAGTTTTCAACAGGTCTCGAGTCCCCTAGCTTACTCATAAAGAACACCAGTTGTAGAAGCCAACACCTGAGCACCTAGCTGTGGATCTTGTGCGCTACTTCCAGGATCTTTGAAGGAACTAGTATTCATGATGAGTGCCATACTGGTCTCGATTACCTCGGCAAGATGGGAAAGATTCTGCAGCAATTCTGCAAGTATGGTGCTAATCGTGAATAGTATAATGAGAAATGAAGTATAGCATGCGATCAATTCATCTCACTTTACTCGGGTCAGCAGTGTGCTCTTTATGACGGAGTCGGATGACAAGTACTGAAACGGATTCGTTGAATGCGTTCAAGTAGGAGGAAGGATAGACGTACTCGAAGGACCGGTAGTATACCTCGCTGGAATGACAGAATGTTGCGAGACGAACCAGCATGCGCAGATACCTGCGGCCAGCGGAGGATATCAATGAGGCGAAGTAGGCCGTTTTGCTGTAGTGCATGGTTAAGATGGGCTAGGGCTGCCAAGCTAGTAATCACGCACTGAAGACATTGTGTTCAGAAGGAGCTGGTAGAGCATTAGTTGACATCGGGTGACATCAAAAGGACAAGCGACGCACTTGGCCATCTTCCTGAGTCTGTCAAGGGGTTTCAATAACGTGGTTACGAAAACAACCTCATATCTTACCCAACGCGTGTTCGAGGCATTTGCACTGCTCAGCGGTTTCAAGAAAGCATAAACTTCAAAAGTGGTCCTGAATCGAAAATTGTCCTGGAGAAATCTCTTCAGTGCATTGTGAGCTTCCGAGGGAGATAGCGAGGCGGATGAATCTTGAGAGAAAAACCCGTCCGTTCCGCTTCCATTCATCTTTGACAACCCTTCTTCAGTCAAGAAAGGTGCCAAGCGCTGTATAACGGCCTCCGATGGCGTAATGGTAGACCTAGAGCTTGAAGGACCAGCACGCGAAGATCTTTCTGCCTTGAGAGTATGCTCGTAGCGACATTCGAATTCCCTGTTGCATCGACCGTGCTCCCAGAAAAACCTGCAAGCCCCCTTTGGAAGAGGGGGCCCTGATGCATTTGGACGCTGGGTATTGGGGTGGGACGATCTACCCGACGGGGTGCTGTTAGGCGAGAGTGGGCGGGTATCGGCGGGTTTCGATGTAAGTGGGTGTGCGAAGTGACAATCTTTACCGCGGCGACAGCCCCCGGGTAAGTTGATATATCGACAAGGAGGACGTGACATTGTTGTTGTTAAGGCGTAAAGCTAGAGACCATGCCAAATGAATCAGTGGGGTTTAAGTATCTACTGATAAGCGCCTCCGATGACTCGAAAAGAAGCTTGGAGTGGACCTACACAGGATGTATCGTCACGGTTTCCTGAAGGAGGATCAGAGACAATGATGGCAACTTGAAAGGGCAACTGGTTCTGCAAACGATACACCGTGACAGCATCATAGACACGGCGTGTAGCAAAATTTGAAAGGGTTGCTGCGGAGATCGAGCAGCGATGATCATTGCAGGCGACAATTAAGGTGCAAAGCATGCACCGGGTGTCACTTGAACGGATTTTTCGCCTACCCTTATCACATAGCTATAGTTAGTGTCCCGCCGTCTTGACTCAAGTCCATCATAATCATGATTCCGAACGTAGAGCTGCTAGAGACTCTCAGTGATGATATCGACAGTGGTACTTTGTTACAAGTTTGAGTCAAGGCTGGAACGGCCAAGAAAACACGCGCGGAGTTGAAAGGTTACAGTTAAGACCGTGAATTTGCAGAACATGGTTGTTTTGGGTCAGGCCTAGAATCACGCTCGCACCCTCTCTCGTCACAATCATGCTTCGTGCCAGAACTTCAACGCTGAGCAGAACCCTTATCAGAAGCTACGCAACAGCCCCATCACCTCATGCTCTTGTCTTCTTGGAGCACTACCAGGGTGAACTCGACTCTGCGTCTCTCTCCGCCGTAACAGCAGCCGCCCAGCTGGGCGGAAAAGTCACAGGCCTCATCGTAGGAGGTCTCGACCAAGTCCCAATTGTCTTGGAGAAGGCAAAGAAGCATGTCTATTATCCTTGGATGTTTCTCCATGACTGCTAACCACCAGGTCATAACAGGGTAAAGGGTCTCGATACTTTGCTGCATGCTGCGTCCCCTCAGTACACCACGCCGTTGCCTGAAACTGTCACCCCACTTCTTGAAAAGTTGTTATCAGACAATTCCCCGTTCACCCACGTTGTCTCTGCACACTCTTCATCTGCCAAATCTATTCTCCCTCGAGTTGCCGCAAAACTTAATGTTCCGGCCGTCTCTGACATCACGTCAGTCGAACACGATGCTTCCTCCAACAGTACGACATTCACTCGTCCCATCTACGCAGGGAATGCCATATCAACCGTTCGAGCACCATCTTCCATACCTATCAAATTCTTCACGGTGCGATCGACCGCTTTCTCCGCTGCTATATCAGGCGATCTAGAGGCTGAAGCAAAGACCCTGGGTCCAGTGGAAGTTTCTGATTCACCCTCAGAACACATCAACACCTTGCTAACCAAATCTGATCGGCCTGATTTGGGTGTTGCCAGCCGCGTCGTATCTGGTGGACGAGCGCTCAAGAATGCCGAGACGTTCCAGGCAACTCTGTATCCGCTGGCTGATGCTCTGGGAGCCGCGGTCGGCGCTTCGCGGGCAGCAGTTGACGCTGGTTACGCAGACAACTCATTACAAGTGGGACAAACAGGAAAAGTTGTTGCTCCAGAGCTATACATGGCACTTGGAATATCAGGCGCAATTCAACATCTCGCTGGCATGAAGGATTCGAAGCTCATCGTTGCTGTCAACAAGGTATCAATACATCTCCTTCCTATTTTGCTACTTTCTAACACTCTTAAGGATCCCGACGCTCCGATTTTCCAGGTGGCCGACGTTGGTCTGGTAGCAGACCTCTTTGAGGTCGTGCCCGAGATGGTGGAGAAGCTGAAGCAGCCTGAGTAGCACCACCTATGACAAAGCAGAGCAGGCTAGGATGAGGATGAGGATGGGGATCGGTGCAACATTCTAGGATACTGTATGCTGGCTTTCTCACCATGATCAGCACTACCCTTCGAGGTGTTTATGGGCAAAGTTGTGTACGAGGACTGCCAGCGATGGCAAGTTGGCGGTAAGTGGCGGGCAGAACTATGGCTCAGTGTCGAGTGCCAAAGTGGACTGTCAGGGTGGACAAGTTTGAGAGCCAGGGGTGCATCAGGCTGATCAAGCGGTCTTCTTATTAGCAAGCGAGTGCGAGAACTCATTGGCATTCGTTGCCTCACGCTATCTCGGATCGCATGTACCTGGTGCACTGTCAGGTGTATGCACTCACTCTGAGGTTGGGTCCCGATGGAGATCCATGAAGGTTCTGACCGATGTTGCAGTTCACCTGCACATCTCGTTGGGCAGTGGACGACCTTCTTGGCAACGTGAATTGATATCGATAAGTATATTTGTTTTGGACAGTTACAACAGCCCTCGATTCGCTCAGGCTGGAAGTGCAAGATCACAAAAAAAATCCTCTCTGGCGGGGAGTCGAACCCCGCTCTTCCGCGTTGCTACTAATCAGTGACAGGCGGATGTACTATCCGATATACTACCAGAGATTGTTAGAGGTTGTTGTGAATTGCTTCCTATACACCGAATCTACTCCCAAGCAGTCCTATAGGAAGGCTACTACGACTACTAGTAAGTAGTCCCAGCATCGTGATGGCCTTCTATCAACCACTCACCGCATATAAGCTCTCAGGAAAGATACTCATCGTGGTGAGTTGCATGGAACAGGATGCACGTCTGAGGCGTCTCTCACAACGATCTCATGACTGTATGATACAGCCTGTAGTATCTGTCGCAAATGTTGCACAACTAACAGCTGATCTATTCATCGCGTCCCTCAAACTCGATCGCGTTGGTGTGTTCGACCCAAAATATGTAGTCCCAGTTGTCGGCGCACGAGAGGATGGCGCTACTGGTATAACTACGCCTATGGAGTGTACGCGGCCCCTTGTGCTTGTCTCGTTCCCGTGACGATTTGTTCGATGTCCAGTGTTTGGCAAGGACGACAGCAACGTCGCGGTTGTTCAGCAACATTCCCCCGTGCTTAAAGTAGGTCAAGTCGTTGAAATCTAATGTTGTGAATCACCGATCTTTCTGCCCACCAGTGCTTCAAGCAAGACTTCACTGATGACCTGCTGGAATTTATTCGCAATTCAGGTGTATCTGCGGTGATTTTCATGGGAGGTGTGGACATGTCCAACAGAACAGATGCACAAATGCTGTAGGTGCAACAAGTACACTCGCAATGGGATGGTGCCTAAATTCTCTCGCAGCACTCCAACCACTTACATCCTTCCTTCAGCGTCACCACCCCTTACGGAGGGCCCACTTGCCCCCCTGGCCGACTTACCGGTGCCTCCTTATTTTTCGCCAGTGCCTCAAGGCATTCAGAATAACTCGTCGCACGTGCCGTTTATTCCTGGCGGTGGTCTCTCCCGCAGAATATTATCTTCTGTCCCAGACTCGTGGCAAATACCGACCGTGTGCTTGTTGCAATATGTTATCGAGGGGGATAATAGGTTTGACGCACAAGTACTGGCGATGGTAGTAGCCAAGTCACTCGGGAACGAGGTATCGGTACTTAACTGGACACAACCCACGTCATGGCGTCATGGGCTCTTTGGTACACCTCATGATCAGACATTGTATGGTTAACAAACTGTAGCCGTTACAACGCAGTGCAAACTCCCCTAAATACATCACTATCACCGTTTCCCAGCAATGCCTATTTGATTGCGACCTTTTTTCTTTGCAGCTTGAGATAGAGGCAGATAGGCGTAAGGGTCAAGTCCTCCTTTCTTGACATCGCCACCCGATTTCTGCAGACCAGTAACGCTGGCAATCAATCAAAGGTAGATATGATCATGCAGAAACCCATACCTTCGCCTTGAATTCGTGACCGAGCCTGACTTCAGATCGTCGTTTGTTCTTTTTAGTCTCAACCAGTGGTTCAGCGTCAGCCATTTCGACATCGTCTTCGTTCTCTCGTCTGCGCTTCTTCGTATCTTTGTTGAACTTTATGCGTCCGTTAGGTCCACGCGCAAAGCCATCCACGGAGGTGAGGCTTTCCCTATAAGCACTTCCCCCAACGTCTTTTGCAGCCTTGAGCGCGCTGACCTCAATGTCCGAATCTGATTCTTCGGCAGGAATGACCAATTTCCCAGTTTCTGCATCATTTTTGAAGCGGTTGGCATCCTGACCAGGTTTCCGCCTGCGGCTAGCTGCTGCATCTGTGTAACGTGCATATCAGCGAAATCCAACAACAGTATGTGGGACACGCACTCGTGATTCGCGAAGCAGCTCCATGTAGAAGGTCCATCGGTTCGTCATCGTCAACCCGCAGTCGGACACCATGATCCCCGCCCTTGCGTTTTGAACTACTGTCATGTTGAGGTTTCTCTTCGTCGTCACTGTCGTCGAGTTCACTTTCGCTGCCATAGAGAACATCTTCAAATGCATCGCCCGTCGCCACCTTGCCAGAAGGTGCCTGATAGGCTAATCAGCAAGCGGTAGACTACGCCCAGACTCATGCCTACCTCATCCCCATCTTCGGCTTCTCCTTCGTTAGCTTTTCTACGCTTAGCTCTCTCTTTCCGCTTCTTGATGTTGAGAATGAACTTGGAAGCCTGATCTTCGCCCGCAGCTTGATATACATCGGTCCATCCGAAGCGCCTGATCATCCGCTCGAAAATGTGGCGCACTTTTTCCTTGAAGTGGTTCTTGTGGTCGTGGGACCATGCCAAAAGCGCGGGGACCAAATCGCGTAAATGTACTCTCAGGAGGTCAGCGGGAAGTGTATGAATCGCGAGCTTGACGTAGCCAAGCGTGGACTTGACAATCTCACGATTGGAAGAAGACAAGAAGACAAGGAGAGTCATGAAGATCTCGGTCTGCATCTGGGAGCCGATGGTATCTGGGCAAGATAGTCAACAGTTATAGAGGGGTAATGAGTCACCTAACGGACCTTTAAACTCGAAGACGAGTCGGGAGATCGCAGTGACAGTGGCACTGATCATATGGGGTGTTGCTCCAGCAAGTCCACCGGCGACCATAGTCATGTACTCGTCGATGCTTGCATTTGCTGGATGGCCGGGATCAGCACAACGGAATTCAGGCACGAAGAGCACAAACCTTCACCGATACCATCTTCATCCATACCATCAAGCATTTGCCTCTTAACCACGCCTCCCTCGCTCATCTTTCGGCCCATGACCACGATCAATTCAAAGGCGGCAGATCGGGCTTTTTCGGAGGGCTCTTTTGTTCCAAGTACAGCTTCAGGAATCAGCGACGGGATGACATGTAAGGACGTCGACGGTATCCCAGGAATAAGGTGTGCTAAGAGCGCGAGACGGTCCTTTTTAGCAGCAGGTGAAAGTCCAGTGGTGAAGCCCTCCAGTTTCTGGAAGGTGGCAAGTGTATCGGTTTGCACCTTTTCTCTGCTCAATAGCTTAGTGAGGATTTTGTAGCCTCGCTTCTGTACGCCATTGTCCTTGCAGCACAATACTTCTTCGGTTAGACAGATCTCGAAAAGCGACGACACCTCTGGAACTTCCAGCAGAGGCAAAAGCAGCATGAGGAGATCTTGCGTCATCGTGGTCACGTTTGCGTTCTTGGATGCGTCTGGTGCAGTAGTGAGCTTTTGAATGTTTTGGCGGAACAGCTCGATAACTTTGTGGTAAGCTTTCGAGATTTCCTGGGGGTCAGCGAGATTCGCCCAGACGCTGATGACGTCTCCGACAATACCCCTGCTCTCCCTGTCGACGCTGCCAAACACGTTGAAGAAGACAGCGAACCAGCTCTCAACTTGAGTCCTCAAGAAAGTAATGTTCTGGGCTGCTTCTTCGCATGTGATGGCGCCGCCTACAGCCGACCTTTCAGCAGCTTCCTCAGGATTGGTTTGGGACGCGGCGAGATTGGATTCCACCAAAACCTTGAGGCCTCTGAGGACTGGGGGTCGGAGATTAGGCTGTGTGTACAGAAGCTGGGATAGGAGTTGCGAGAAGGCTGGCGTGAGCGCCTGTGGGAGAGTCAGTGTAAAAGAACATGATGTTGATAACACTTACGTCTTTCACATCAGCAGGTGCGTGACAGTATCCCGCGAAGCCTGCCCAAACCTGGGAAACCAGTACGCTCCAGAGTTTCGCCTCAGGTTGTCGGTTTTCTGTCTCTGCCTTTTGTTGAAGGTTGAACATCCGTTCACTCAAAGGAACAAAGTATGAGACGAAATGACCCAAGGGGGATGGGTGCGGTTGAGCAAGCATTGGTAACAAGAAAGCTCGCGGTTCACGTCCAGCTTGTCTGCAATTGGATTCAGTGGATTGGCAAGAAAGAAGTGGGCTTACGAACCGATCTTGTGGCTCCAGATTTAGTGGGATGGCTTGGAGCAGCACAGCAGGCCCGACGACACTCATCGCTGTCGATATGACAGTATCCGCTGCCTCCTTGTGGTCGAAACTCTTCTGGATCCTGAGGTCAGCGATTTTCTGCACCAATGGCATGAGCAATTTCTCGGCTGCAACCGCCGATCTTTCGCCCTCAACGCGCATCTTGAGATTCGAAAGGAGCGAAGACACGACATGGAACAATTCCGGGATAGCTTGCGCGTAGGCCAGGGAATCCAGAGCTTTTGTAATTTGCTCGATGATACCTCGCAGGGAAGATTTACCATTTGGAATTTCATTGACTGCAGCATGGACCATGGGCAGCGTGATGCATTGAGCAAGTGATTCGAGAGCTTCAGCGACGGCCTTTCGGGTTTGCGAGTGACTGGTCTCGAAGAAAGACCAGATAGATTTCCATACTTTGGGAAACTCGCCTGTACACGCCTCGGGATCTGCAGAGTGATACGCGAGCATAGCATCACCTAGGACTCGCACCCACGATGGCGTGATGGTGGTATCCGACTTCAGAGGTGGGGACGATAGTATGGCGCTCATTACTGCAGGTATTTGCTCGGTGCCACTATGATTACCTGAACCGACAGAAGCAATGAGAAGACCGGAAAGAATTGAATAGGCGGATTGTGATATGTAAGGGTTACCCAATCTCGGAAGAGTGAGAAGGATAGTTGTAATAGGTTGGATGGTCTTTTGGAGCCAGTCAGGTGCTTATTCGAGCACTGGAAGATATCGCTCACATCAAGTGGAAGAGTGGGTAAGATCGGGCGGAGTAACGCTAGCAGATAGATGGCCGTGTCAACAGAGGAAGACTCCTTGGCAGCAAGTTTTGTTTTTGGAAGGACGCCCGAGCTGGCTTGATGGAGAGATGTTTGCATCCATTCAGCGACACGCTGGGCGTAGGGATGACGCAGGAGGGGGCTTGGTGGGTTCCACAATACATCGTTCACCAAGTCTGCGGCTCGCTTGCGTACTTTTGGTCGGGGATCTAGACATAATTGCAGCACAGTTGCAAATGATTGACGGATGGTTGATACGTCCAACTGTGATCGATCAAGAGCGCGGAAGATTGCACTGTACAGGGTGAGTTGTGACCTCAGAGGGGGGGCATGACCTGCGAGGGAAGGAAACAATTGTGCGGTGAGCGACAGAAGTGTATTCAGATTTGACTGGATGACGGGTTGGGGGACGAATGGCGAGATCAAGGCAAGCAAGTAGAGCTCCGCAGGTAGAACATCGCCATCGCCGAGTGATGTGTCTTTCTTTTGTAGAGTGCCGTCAAGTGTGGTTATCAAAGCAGCGAAGTATGCAGTCGGTGTCCGATCGGTGCCCTTCTCTGTGAAAGTAGATTCGAGCGCCTGGAGAAGATTTGCGGGTGTCTTTTGATGAGGGAGAGAAGAAGACGTGTGAGGGCGTATTTTTGCCAAAGCTTCCTCCATGATGGCCACTGGTGTACTTCGATTGCGAGAGTCACCTAGCGCAATAACTAGATGAGAGCTCGCCTGATGATAATCTTCAAGGTCGACGGGGAACTTGAGACCAAAATTTTGCTGACATAATCACGGCTGTTAATGACCGGATTGTAAGCCGACTGGAGGCCTGTGTCGGTGCTCAAACTACATCATTAATTTTCTAACCACCCGGGAACTTACCTTATGAACTGACGACGACCTTCACGACTCCTACATACTCACATGCCCAAGGGAACATCTACACCTTGGTCCTACGTCTTCGTTCGGTATGCACCTCCTCACCTGTCGTAACACCTGCATTGAACAACATGACTTGTAGACTCCTCTTCCAGTTCGTGCTCAAAATATTCTATGGCACGATAGTTGTGGAGAATGCTGATTTTATACCTAAGACTGGACAACCCTGGTGAGCTGACCTTTCCTTTCAGGGGTGCAGGATGGCCTGAAGAAGTTGCCTCCAAATCTAGCATCGTTTGTGCAAACCACAGTAACTCACTGACAGATGCCCTGTATGTCAACTGTCACTTGTACACCCTGTTCTTGGCTCACAACCTCGATTCTCCCTGTAGCCTGCTCGTCACCTCCATTCCGTCAATAGTAAGCCAGCACGTACTCAGTTTGGACTTTGAGCTTGTCAACTGAGGCAATATCGCCAGACGCGTAACATGCTGCGGCTCACCGCTAAATCCACGCAGTTTGGGCATAGGACATTCACCAGCTGGCTTATCGAGTCTGCCGGAACTGTTCCCATCAAAAGACGCAAGGACTTTTCCGATGGCAACATTAACAACACTGACGTTATGGATAAGCTTATGGAGGTCAGCAATTAGCTCCATCTTGATTTGTGTTCATCTGGCTAATCGATGCACAGGCACTGGAGGCTGGTGATGCCATATGCTTGTTTCCGGAAGGAATGAGCCGCTATCATCCAACTATAGCCCCTATGAAGACCGGAGGTGGGGTTGGTTACGACCGTGTTAGTCCAAATTCGCTAACGAATCCCTCTATAGTCGCAAGACTTCTTTCCGATGTACTGACGCGTAATCGTGACAATCCTGATTTCTCAATCTCGATCCTCACCTGTTCCATCACATACATGTACGTGGTTGCAATGTAAACTTCTCCTCTCACTAAGGCCGATTCGGAAAGGCATCGCCAACATTTCCGCTCTGACGTGTTGGTGACGTTTAATCCTCCTATGACGTTCACCCCGAAGGTACATGCCAGAACGTTCTTCTCGCATGACCCCCTGCTGAGCTCATTCCTGTAGGACAACCCAGAGCTTCTTGAACCTGTGGACTTTGACCGCATCCGTGACGTGACGGCGCAGATACACCAGTTGATTGGCTCTCGAACCATCGACGCGCCTTCTTGGGATCTAATCCGTTCCGCGAAACTTGCTTCCCGTATATATGCCCCATTAGGGACAAGAATGAGCCTAGGCGAGTATGTGCGCGTTACGCGAACGTTCGTCGAAGCTTTCAAGGCATGTCAAGACGCAACTAATAAGATCACTGTTGGACCTGCGGAAACTATTGAGCCCACCAGGAAGGACCTTGAGATCAATACTCTACGCCACGACCTCAAGGTAAAGTGAATTACGCACAAAAGTACGCCATGCTCTTGTTAACCAGCTCATGCAGCGGTATCAAGACCGGCTTGTCCACTGGGGTATCAACGATGACCGTATTCGACGGCCGCTACGCAGGCGCTTCATCATCTTCAGGATGCTCATCCGTCTTACTTGGTCCCTTTGTCTTCTGACAATATCCCTTCCTGGCCTTGTGTTGTGGACACCAGTCTTTGCCACGACTTTTTATGCTGTGCATAACTTCAAGAGGAGCGGGCCGATCTGGGATACATGGGACGAGATTGCCCAGTATAAGCTTGTCTACGGGCTTTTCTCCGGTTTATTCGTTTGGGGTGCATCCGTTCTGCTCACTCTTCCCTTTGCTACCATAACAGTGGTCCTCGTCCCAGCGCTGATGTGGATGACCTTGAGGTGGCTCGAGGACGCTGTCTCAGCTTTCAGGGCGTTCACTGCCTTGGTGCGTTTGCTTGGGGTGGGAAAACCCTTGCTGAAGGAGATGCGCCAAACGCGCAATGATCTACACTCTCGCGTCATGAACTTAGCTGTGGGTGTACTGGGTCTCCCGGATAACCCAGAGAGATTCTTCTTGGAAAGTGGGGGTCGGGAAAAGGGTCGAGTCAGGAGCAAGTGGGAGAGTGGGGCCAAGTACTTCTCAGTGCGGAGGAGGAGAAAGAGAGATTGGAATGAGACGCTGAGATTATATGATAAAGTGGACTATCCGGATGAGGGGCAGTGATCGTGGGGCTCGTTTAGGCGTTGTCTTGGTTGGTGCTGCAGTATTAATATTAGCACGTATTCAGTGCTTACTGGGACAGATGGATCGGGCCGAATAACATCAAGATGGAAAACAATGTCCAGAAGGTGGGTATGTGCGAACATTCAATGCATATGTACGTGTATATATGATATGCTAAAGGGGAACTAGGAATATAGTACACTCAGGCTTTGAAACGGAAAGCAAGAATCACGGTGAAGGATATCCAGGAATTTTCAGCAAGGCATGAAGCAACAATTTCATCCCCGAATGGGCTGATACGCCCTGTTGCCAGCGGCCCACTTGTGACCACGGTCAGCAGCCATACCAGTCACGATGACCCCGAAAGCGACGAAAAGGCCAACCACCCAGGAGATCGCATTGAGGACGAACCCGGCCCCTACATAAACTGAGCACAGAGCAATAGCCTTCATAACAAGGAACTCACCGGGTTTGGCATGCTCAAATGCCGGAAACCTGTTCTTGCGGTAAAGCTCGGTAACAAGACCGAACGTAACCAGCTGGAAGATAGCTGGGGCAAGTTTGGTCACCAGACTACAGCAAACATGAAAGAATTGCCTACTGTGGAGCAAGACTAGACCTGCTACGGCTCGCCAGACTCTGCGGCGCCGGGAGTGTGTGCTAACGCCGATGATCAAAGCTACTAAAGCCATCGCAGCGAACCCAATGCCTAGCTCAGTGAAGTACTGAGCAGAAACCCACGCAGCGCAAAATATGCGGTTATCGTCCTCGCATCCATCTTGAACTCGGAGAGGGAAGGCTCGACACTCGGACTCCTTGTATTCGAGACGACCTCCTTTGTTGGGGCTAGGTATGGTGATGACAGAGCGTTCACAGCGCTCCATGAGACCATAACGGATAGTTATTTTGGCGTTAAGGACGTCATATCTTGCAATGAGCCTTCAAATGTAACGTGTCAGGCTGGTAACTGATGGCAAATATGGTTGTCTGGCGAACCAATCCGGAAGACGAGCGGACAGTATGTTCTTGGGGGGGTGCGTCAATGTCCAAACTGTGATTGAGGGGGAACGAGAAAGGGCTTACAATAACGAGGATGAGAAGAACTGCGATGAACGTGACAACGTAGGACGTTTTTCTCATTTTCAGCTACTGGTTGAGAGATCACGGTGAGGATGAGTTTGTAAAGGAGGATAAAATGCGGGGGAGGCTGAACTCGAGGCCTGCGGTTGGCTTTGGCTTTGCTTACCTAAATAGAAATATTGTACTTTCTTATCGTCCATTCGCACAATTATCTCTGATCGCGACTATCAGGGTACTCAAGCTTCAACTGCCCAAGCGCCTAATATAAGGGCTGGCACAATTGGAGCATCACCGGTCAATCCTGGAGCCCCAAGATTTAGGTGGCACTCTCATGCCGTCAGATACTAACAGCACGCTTACATAGATAGCCTCCAGCTGTCTGAGGCCTTCTGAGGCCTTCTGAGACCCATCATGCATCAACTCGGAGTCAATCCTTGCAATGAAGGGGCACACAACATGACATCATCACGTTCAACTTAGATATACATACGCTATCGCACTAGCAATTGTTTACCACACCTGTTTTTAACAGTTCTTTATACATGTCGTCGCTCTGTCATTCTGTCTTTAGCAACGATGGATTTCAAGTCATCCCCTCTGCATATGTGGGATTAGGCCAATGCAAGTTATAACGTCCTTGTCGATTAGTGGTTAAATCATCACGTTGTGGAGATTCCAAACCGTGAAGCCGGAAGTTCGAATCCTCCCTGGGACATCTTTTTTTCTTGGTGGCCTCTAATTGTGAATGTCACCGGTACTAGTGGCACTACCGAAACACACTGTCCCGCGAAGTTTGCCAGCTACGTAGTCAGTTAAAAATACAGACCGATCCCCACGAAAGGCACGAGACGACTAGTAATCCCCATCGACGTTTACGGAAAAGTAACACCGTTCAGACCCTGGGTACTCCTTGCACCACGCGTGGGTATCTCTGAGCAATCAGCTACAGGGAAAACATCGTCAGGCAGGTTGAGAAATGATTGGAAAAGAAGCATACACCGAAGAGCGCAGGTGCACGCATCGCCAACACCTGGGGGTCCTCTCCAAGACCGACGAAGCTATGTCGAAAATTAGCAACAATAGTTCATCGCCTTCCGAGCATAAACTCACATGGTCGAAACGCCAGCCTCGATCGCTGAAGACAAGGTAAGGGCTAAAAGGAAAATATATTAGGTCAATAGAATTGTTAACAGAAGCAGTCGCCTCACAGCATTGAAGGCCAATCAAAAACGCAAAGAGGACAACGGGCGCTGTGTACTGTCCGTTGGCATTATACGCTGGGTTTGTGACTGTGGAAGCGTGAGCGCGTTGAAACCGCGGGCAAATGTCACCGACTTCGCAGGTAAAGATACCCAAACAATGAGCAAAGCAATCCTGTGACGTAGGCCCCAAACATCAAAGCTATGTTGAAACGCGCTGTTATCTTTGGTTGGCTGGTGAATGAAACGACTTACTTGTTCCTACAAGAGAATCGTTTACCACTGCGTCGATTCCTTGAGGAACATTGAGCCATGGTCAAAAACTGAAGAGCGCATCAAAGTACCTCGGTCCTTGAACATTCTAAAAGTATCTTTAGCTGCTCGTATGTATGGCTTGCCATACAATGCTATCATTGACGTCAGAACGAGTGTAGACTTTATGAAAGAGTCGACAGACCGATCTCGATGTAAGCATACCGATTGAAATACTCCACTAAGCTCTCAATGCAGCTAACGAATAGACCAGCGCAGCAAGCGAGGCACGCTTCAACAGCTGCGCGAACGAACGAATGAGCACCCCGAGGCGTATAGCGAGTGCTTGGACGTACGGTTTCCCCCCGCGCTCGCGTTACTCCTCGCAGCGTTTAGTATAAGCCTGAGAAGCTCCAGTATAGCGACGATCAGGGAACCAAAAGCAATTGAACCAAGAGAGAAAGTCGATGCGCGGCCAAAGGCGCCAAGAGTCGGATGTTTTGGCTGTTCAGAGTGTCAGGTTACGCAGTGGTGGTCAAACCTTCGTGTCAGCGCTCACCATCTGACCCTGATCACGAGGGCCAAAGTAATACCAGCCTGGGGAAAATGAGAGTGGTTCGAATAGAACACAAGAAGTCACCTACACCCATATGGCCCCCCAGCAAGCGTAGCCAAAGTGACATTGGCAATGACTTGTGAGGTCCATAGGTAGGAAAAAACAGCATAGAATATGAGACCAGCTACTTTCCCAGAGGAACAAGATGATGATGTTCCGCACGCTGAAAAAAAGATTCAGTAGGGAGTACATGCGGGCCGACTGTGCACCGACTTGGATTTCCAGGTGTGAACTTGGCGTATCTGCGAAGGGGTCAGACTTTGAAGAACGTCAGGTAGAATTTAAAAAACATACATTGCAATGGCAGTGAAGGTAAACCAACTGTAACGGATGTACGTCAAGATGGATTCGGCCTATTGATGAAGACCTAGTTCTTACATGCTCAAGGCAGTCTCCAGCATCAATGCAGCAAATGCAACGAGATAGACGCTTATATGATGCTTTGAGATGTCCATCACAACCTGCAGCAGTAGGGAGGCAAGAGGGATCCGAGACCTGAATGTGAAGTAGACAAAGACGGAGAAAAGAGCGATGATTGTAAAAATGATAGCCCCAGCTGCGGTGAACACTCGATCAGTTGTGTGTCCATCCATCGGACGATCAGACTCACAGTAGTACCCTGTAATCCAATAGTAAACGCATATACCACTGCAAGAATCTCAATGCTCGCAAGCTTAAGGACACTCCTGAGTTACTCACATGTTTAGGACAATGGCCAGTACCAGGGTTATGTGCATTATAGCTTGTGTAAAGGCACGCGCCAGCATTAGATATGCCGTAGATAGGAATAGGGCAGCAGCAGTAACGAGGAGTAGGAGGTAGACAGTGTGCCTGGGCGCAAGTTTTCTCGATCAGCCTAGAGTTCCTGTCCTTGAAAGTTGCCTACCAATTCAACGTGACTGCAGTACCCGTCTGACCACCGCTCCCCAAACCGCCCCCCAAACCACCTTCCTTCACCCACTGCGAGATGACGATACCCGAGAGTGCTGCAAATCCTAGGAGCTGTTAAGGAGCCTGAGAAAAGCAGCCTGTTCAAAGGGGAAGGTTGTCTTGAGCTCACCTGCAGGATGAAAAATAATAAGAAAAATATGTCATTCACTCGCTTCCTCGGCTGGAAGCGCCCGTCGTCGAAAGGACTTTTTGTGTTTCCATGAAATCCGTCGGGTGGCTGGCTAACCTGCGCATATGGCCTAGAGTAGCCCGGAGTTGGGCCACCTACGAAAGGTTGGTGTTCATGCGCCTGTTGGGCTCCCCATTGGTCTCTACTCCAATGCGCCATAAAGTTAATCGTTGGTCAATATTACAACCCGAATGAAAGCCAAGTCCAAGAGATGGAACAAGCTGTTTCGAAAGCGCAAGCCTCGAGGCCGCCGACCCATTTGAAACCAAACGCTTCGTGGAGCCATGCTTCAATTAGAGCCACTATGACAATGGTCACTTCCGAGTTCCGATCAACCAGTAAATTCATGCACTAATAGGGTAGTCATCCGTGTCCCAAGGCGAAGTAAACATGGCTGATAATTAGATCGCACTATACTTTGCGTCTGTGAAGGTAAAGCCATGTCCTCGTTGAGTACGCATTTGCAACCATTCGCGGGCAAGGCAGAGTCTGGCAGAATTAAACTCTGCTGGTCAAGTTGGCGCCAGTACTTGGAAAGGTAAAATCATTCACGGTCAAGTGACCGACCTTATGTGAGCTGGCCGCGTTCTCTGCAGTCCTCTCCCTCGGCGCTCTATCTCTCACCTCGACGGTGCACCAGTACTTAAGCACTCGAAGAAGCTGCCAAGAGTTGTGAACTGCTGAGTGGTAATGATGCTGATAGAATCCAATGCGTGACGGGAAGGCGGTATGGTATCCAATGAATTCCAGTAACCGAATCAATAGATCAGTGGCAGGGATTCTTGACACATGTTATCATCTAGACGGGCGGTGAGTACTAGTAATGATGATAAGGCACATTCGCAGCTACGTAGGATGAAGTAAACTTACCAAGATCACGGTGGTACGGTAAAGGGGGAACGTTCTGGGGTAGTTATTCAGGGAGCCGAAAGAGAGTGACCGAATGCAGTACTGTAGTACCTTGTGACTCATGCTTGTGAATGTCGCTAGAAGGTCTTCTGCAGGCCTTAATAGGCTGAAGCGCTGAAGCAAGGCCCGTGCTAGTACTAGTGGAGCAACGAGAACACGATGCGCTGGAGTGCGCTGGCAGATTCGGGCCAAATATATCTGAGGATCGTCATCAACTCATCAAAAGAGACCAGTCTGAGAATTTTCTCAAACATATACCACCAACGTTTCAGAACGTACCACGGTACAACACAGACCTGAGTGTGTTACAGATCGTGCCCTGTACAGCCCATTCGTCCTGCTGGTCCCTGGAATGAAAGGAAGTGGCATATATCGATTAACGACTGCACCTCCGTCGTCACATAGAACTTGTCCTATCGATGGCCTGAACCAGAAGAGGCTCACAGATATCGTTTTCAGTCATTGGAGGTCATTGGATGGATCAATAGAAAAAGATTTCGAAATGAAGGGTTTGGGTCTTGTGACAGGCCTGTCCGCCGTATGGCTCCGAATATTAATTACAAACTAGCCTCGCGCAGTACACGAGTCAAAGTCCATTGTGCCACCATAAACTTGTCAGAGATAGCTACTGCGAACAGGAAAAGGGTGGTCGTCTCAGGTCTGAGACAAGTACTGGTTTGTGAGTAGTACCTGTGCTGTACACAGACCGCGTTGACTAGTCGACGACTCGGAGTTAGTAGCGATGGTTGCAGGTTACTTACTTTGGGTGGTGAGAAAATGTACATGTAGTAATTGATTTACGTACAATTTTTCCGACTCCGGTTTGCGACGTTTGATTGCACAGCGCTTTCTCTCTTCCTCAAACACTCAGTCAGCCTTCCCTTCGTCGACGACGTCGGAAGCGACGAGCTCAACAGCTCAATCTGTCGGCTACCCCTTTAATCACCAGGTAATCTTCTCTGCCTCGTTCTCTGTAATCGTGGGGACGAAGTCGTCCCTCTGCAACAGTGTCTGCAATTAATCATACGCAACACAAGACCAATCCTTCCCCTCACCAGGCGTCTTGGCTAGCACGAACCCCCACAAGCTTCATCTTCTGGCTCATGAGCTTATCCATCAGTGGTCTCAGTCTCCTCTCCCCATGGACTCCGCTGTATTTCTGGGATGATTCTGTCCACAGTAGGATCGAGTTCAAGTCCTTCATCTGTGCCCTTGTCTTCGTCGCAATCATCCTCATCCTCGGTGAGTCGACCTTTGTCATCGTTTGAAAACGCGATGCTCATCCATATGCATTCTTCATTCTGGACACCCTATCCTACCCTATATCCTGATCTGCACATCTCGCTGATTCATTATCAATAAAATGCCACATTTATCAGCGTACCTCACCAATCCGACAGAAATATCCTTTAGGGCATACCTTACCGAACAATCATTCCGTCAACATCTCAGCCATCTGGAAGACCTTACAGATGACTCGGGATCTGAACTTGATTGTGGCTTTTCTCGTTCGCGAGCTCGCGGTTCAGACCGTATTACTACATTAGATCGCGCCACCCTCCCTTTCCATTTCGCCAATCGTGCGTCCATATCCCTTCGCACTCCAAAGCATGTTTTTCATAGCTTCGGGATCTGCACCATTGCTACCACACGAGGTGCTGCAGCCACCTCTGGGGGTCCATGCACAGGTAACGGACACGGTCACGGTGATCTTGATGGATCTGTCTCTTCGGATTCTTGGTTTATCGGCGCGTTTGGACACTGGTGGCGAGGTGTTCTGTTCGAGTCATGGTATTATGATGCCATCGTCCGATCAAAGGATGCTGAAGGCTGGAGTTCTGGTATTCTCGGTTTTAAGGCCCTGGACAACATCCATGATTACAACGGTAAATCCCTTCCCCGCATTACACTTAAGTAAGTTAAACCCTCTGCTAGGGCTGCCCTTTGCAAAGCCCGTGCCATCTCCTCGCCCGTCATTGCGTGGGTCACCGCCCAAGCTGCGTAATCGAGAACGTTCTGCTCAACGTTCTGGTCTCATGCCACGTCGCAATTCGACTCCACCTCCGCTGCCAAAGTCTGTTTCGCTTCCTCTCCATGCAGATCATCGCCTCTATGAGCACATACCATCACCATCGCAGCCATCTCTTCTGTCGGCCGATCACAAGCGCATTGCTGTTCACGCACCTCCAGTTGCTCACACGATCTCGCGTACTTCATCGACTTCTGGCCCATTGGATCATTCTCCGATTATTGCGGAAGTTCTGAGACAAATAACGGCCTCACAAGCATCTGTGAACGACCTTCAGAACCAGCTTGAAGAAGCCCAAAATGCTGCCATCCAATCTCGTAGTCTACTCGACACCGAACTGGACGAACTACGGACTAGGAGGCGGGAGGAAGACCAGAAGCGAGCAGATGGAAGGACACGCACCAAGGCCCTAGAGGAAACCAGACGTATTGCGGAGACGAGCAAGAGGGAAGCAGAGAAGAAGATGAAAGCTGCTCGTAATGCCAAGCAGTCTGCGATGCGTAGAGGGGAGGAGCTGCAGATCGAGGTTGAAATGCTGAAACAGCGAATGGAGCATGATCGCACAGTTCTCGCCGCCGGACCTAATGATGCTGATACAGCCGAGGAACAGCAGTTGATCTGTGAGCTGGAGAGGAAGAGGAAGGAAGCACGAGTGGCGGAGGAGGTCATCGCCGCGCTCAACACTCGCGCTAGGGAGCTAGAGGAGAAGATCGCGGAAAGCAAGTCTCGACTTCATGCTGCACAGGAGCGTGTTCAAGCTGCCAAAGTTTTCCCTGATTTGGGTGAAGGGCCTCAAGACCATGCTGGTGACGGCGGGTTCGTTGATGGCGGTAATCATGGTCAAATGGATACATCCACCTGGTCTTCGTCTTATAACCCGTTTGACCTTCCTGCAGACGACGTTTTGGCGTCGCCAGTAGAGTCTGGGCATGTTCAGAGTAATACTGGTTCGGGGTCGAGGGACGTTTCATGCTCTCCGAGGCCCACGCGGCTCTCCTTGGGTGCGTTATCGAACTTCAACCTCCAGGCTGGTGATGCGAGTGACCCTGCGGTCCTCCGTGCCAAAGGCTATGTGCTCTTCGACGATGACATCGGGTCGTTTACCGACCACGGTTCTACATCTCTATCACCGCATTCCGGTCACAGTCATAACGGCTATCTGCAATCTGGACAAACCACCACCTTCTCACCTTTTGGCGACGCTCAGATTCCTTCATCAATGCTCATACCAAGCAGCTTGATCAGTGTCATCGATTCTCCTTCAACGGATTGGAAGGGAGGCTTCAGCGGCAACGGAAATGGACCTCTCAATTCCTCGCCTGTTTCATTCACTGGTCACCCCTCGGATATGGACCCTGAGCTTGACCCATTCGAGCTTCGCCATCGTGCACACACCCAGCGACAGTCGACTTACGATCAGATGTCTGTGCCCTATCGCACTATTTCTGATCCTTCGGCACACGCTCCGGACGACCTTCAGTCAAACGCTTCTACCAAGGGTGCAGAGTCTGCTTCTTGGCGGTGGTTCTCGGCTTCTGCCAAGGAAAAACAGCGCAAGGGTCTCAATCCAGATGCAAAAGTATTCCGCCTTCCGAGACGTAAATTGATGGCCTCAGACACTGACGTAACCACCAATTCTTCTGGATCCTCCTACGACGCATTGAATCCGACAGGTCTCATGTCCACTATCACATCATCAACACCTTCTTCCCTGCTTCGTGCCTTCGCTCCTTCGCGAGCGGAACGCGAGGTTCTGCAGCGGGCTCTAGGTGGATCCACGAACACGAGTCTGGAGCGCCTTCCGAGCCTGAGCGATGTAGGGAGTATTCCTTCGTCGCCTGTGCATGCTCATGCAGAGGCACAACGAAAGAATATTGGGGAGAAGGATTGTACGCTCCCTGCGTGGCTACAGTCACTACCCTTGATTCGCAAGCCGAATTTCAGTCCCTGGGAGGATGAGGAGCCCGTTGCCACTGAGGCGAAGAGAAAGTAGAAATACGAGGAGGGGATGAGAATGAAGCCAGGTGCTTTGGGGGGACGGTAGGCGTTGTAATCCAAAGGTGGGGTTTCAGTTGGTTTGGGTGGGTCGAATCGTTTTGTTGAAATGGAGGAAAGATTATGAAGGTGTGGCGCTGTATCTGCTTTTCAGCTGGCTGCTTTTATATTGCAATGCACTGGTACATGTATCGCCTGATTGCCTGATTTTTGCTCGTTCTTGCATGGTGGGCTAGATTTCCTTGCTACGGATGGACACGATGCGTTCGATTTGTCGTGTCCCACGAGATCGCGTTGCGTCCTCTTACTCAGATCCAACCTCGCAATGTTCCCGCAGTACTGATGCTTAGCCTTGTTCCGCGATCGAGGTGTCTCCCTTTAATTTTTAAAATCAAAATTCGAAAGGCACTAACACGCGTTGATTCATCAACGAACATCGTGAGGGAAATACTAGCGGCAGCTCGGGCGGCGAACCGAGATACAGGTGTAATTCTATGTTATTATAATCATCAACCCATTGTCCTATCGTGCTGCCCCACTACACCGGGTAGTCATCGTTCTCGGGTACGGATCCTGAACTGTGTTTTGCGATGTATTGTCGCAGACTGGTCGAGGCCGCATAGCCGCACCGTCCCATTTCCGTGAGCGCCAGAGAATATCGCGAATCCCCAGCGGCCATACAAGTTCGGATGATTGCGTCATAGACCTTTGCCGATGGTTTAAACTGTTGGGCTTTCATCTCCTCTAGATAGAAGAAAGCGTCCTCGTATGCCGGTTGGGTGAGACAAAGAAGTATGATGGTTTCGTATGTCGTGGCGTTGGGCTTGATTGCGGCTTGCTTCAAGTCCAGGAGTAGTTTGTTCCCAAGCTCTCGGTGTTTTGCAGCGACGCAGCATACGAGAAGCAGGTTGAAGGTCTCGACGTTTGGCTTGCAGTCATAGTCGGAGAATGTTTTATATGCGCCAACAGCGCGTGGCAAGTCGCCGAGGACAACGGATGCCTGAAGAATGGAGTTGATCATAACGACGTCGATCTTACTGCCTTCGTTCCGCAATTGATCAAGGATCCCCCAAGCCCCATCAACCCGGTCGACATCTTGATTCAGGAACTCCATTATGGGTCGTGCTGTTTCAATGGTTGGGATGACGCATTGTTTACGCATCGTGTCCAAGGTGCTAAAAGCTTCCTTCAACCTGCCAGCTTTGCAAAAAGCTTCGATGAGGGGCGCAAAATGGTGCTCAAGCCACGGATCCATTCCCATCTTTTGAAGAACGCGCATGACATCCTTAGCCAGATCTGCTAGACCGTGACGTGCGCATGTATGGAGAGCAAAGAGGCAGGCGCCCTCGTCCGGGCTGAGGTTCAGTTCGCGGACAACCTTTTGCCAGCATATTTTGACACCGTCAGCCTACCAAATGAAGTCCTGAGCTATGTTGAACCGAGACATCACGGGAAACCATACATAGAGCATTTCAGCAGAAGATACAAGACATGTCATCCATGTTTCTCCGTCTATTCTGCGAACAGAGCGGGCCTCGAAATTTTGCGCGATCTCGACAGCGAGTTTTGGAAAATTCATATCTGCAGCGAGCCTGATAACGTCCTGAGCAGTACTTAGCTCTGGAACGAGCCCCAGGCTGTTCATTTCGTGCATATACTGGAGGGCAAGTTCGATGCTCTCTGTTGTCGTTGAACGCTTGATGATCAAGGCATAAGTTTGCTCGTTCGGTTGAATACCGCGCCCTTCCATCTTGCGGATGATTTCCCACATGGTATCCGCGGGAGACCATCTACATGCCTAGAGAGCGTCAGTGATGTCTCATCATGAGGAAGCGATGATCGAACTGACATGCATGAGATGATGATACGATTGTCTATCTGGTTGTATACCCATGGCAGTCATGTCATCGATGACAGCCCAAGCCTCCAAAGGCATTCCCTCCTCAGCAGTACACGCTAATAGAGAGTTGTAAATGATCAAATTGGGTTGCACGCCATTGAGCTTCATTTCTCGGACGAGACGCAGCATATGGACAAGGCGTCGTTTTCCTTTAGCGTGACTGATAGCCTCGTGTTGGCAACGCGCAGCTGGGGTGGAGTTTCCTCTGAAGGTACTGTCTGGAGTAAAAGCCCATGGTTTTATTTGAGGTTTACGTGAAGATGGTGCGGTGGATAGCTGACGGTGAAGCTGGTTTTGACAGACTGTGCTAAAGTGAGTAAATATGACAACTGGTAACCAACATACGGACCTGTAATAGCAAGAGACGCGCCCATGTAGGTGTTTGGCGATGGCGAGCTGGTTGGTACGTGCTTTGAAACCCGTTTGAGGGTATTCCGGGACACGGAAAGTAGCATGTTGTATAAAACGTCGTCCGCGATACTCGTTGGCACGCGGCAATGCGACTCGACTACTAGTTGTACTAGCTTGGCTGCAAGTCAAGAACTAGCTCAAGCCCGACTCGGAGCTCAACGTCTCTGGCCTGTGCACTTGGCAGTGAGTGGCGGCAATTGCACCCGCGCTGGTCTGTGCCACCCCGCCATTGAGTGAAACCAGTGCAGCTCCTCAAATTCAAAGGACAGGGGCTTCCACAACTTGAACTGAATGTCGAACAACTGAATGTATGGCTCACCTTTATAATCCCGCAACTGGAACGGGGACGATTCGGTGCGTTCCCCTCTTCTCCTCAAAAATCATACCATGTGGTTCTTCCTTGCTCGCTTCATCCACAAGAAGCGGAAGGCGAGGAGACAAGCGCAAGCTCATGCATCCCAAGACATCCACTCGGACGCTCCCACTCTTCCATCTTACGAGACAACGGGGGATGTCTCCAAAAATTCGCAGAACGGATCAGACTCCATCTGTCCAGAGAATGCCGCTGGCCAGCAGTCTTCCCTGGCTGCAAGGTCGACCTTTTGGTTCAAAGTAAGATTAATGGGAGCTTTACTACTGCCAGTCTTGCTCGAGACTCTGGACTACACGGGTAAGCTCCCTGGTCGATTTGTGAAACATAAACTAATCCGCGGACCCTCTAGTTGTTGCGACAGCGCAGCCGCACATTGCAGTGAGTACATAGCTTGTGTGTCATTAAAATTTGACTCATGTCTAATGCCGCAGTCTGCGTTCAATGCACTGAGTCTGCAAAGGTGTGTAACTCCTATTCTTCAAGTAATCACTGCTCATTTCTCGTTTAGCTACATCGGGACGGCCTATCTGCTGTCTTCAACTGTGTTTTTGCCCGTCTTCGCCTCCGTGGCTGATGTGTTCGGACGCTACCCAGGGCTGCAATTATCCTTGTTATTCTTCCTAATTGGTAGTGCGATCAGCACAGGTGCTATTAACATGACCATGATGCTTCTGGGCAGAGGAATTGCCGGCGTTGGAGCTGCAGGTCTTTTGACGGTAAGGTACAAGGTTAACCACCAGTAACAGTAATTCAACCTCCCAACAGATCGTCAGGACGATTCTCTCCGATTCAAGATCACTCGACGATAACAATTGGCAAACATCGATTTTGTTCTTGCTATACGCCATTGGCTACACCATCGGACCTCTAGTTGGCGGATATCTCGTAGCCGTATCTTTCCGTTGGATTTTTGCTATCAAGTAAGCCGGCTTTCGTACCCTACATCCAAATTCTGAATTCCTCCCAGCCTCCCGATCACCGTGGCTTCTATCATCCTCTGCTTCTTGCTGTTGCGAGGAAAAGTAAAGAAAGCTCAACCGCCCCAACGGCTCGTGGAAACCCATGCCGGGAAGGAGACATTCCCGCAGAAACTTCTTCGCATTGACTGGATCGGAACTTTCCTCTTCGTGGTTGGAGGAATTTTGATCCTCCTGGCGTTGAACTGGGGTTCCGTTGACAGTTGGAGTTCTACCAAAGTTGTCGTCTGTTGGATCCTCGGACCCTTGTCGATAATTGCCTGTTTGCTCTGGGAATACGTCCTTGAGAGTCAGCTGCGTCGGATGACTCCATCCCACTATAGGGTCCTCAATTGTGAACCCATGCTGCCTCTCGAAATTTTTTGCTCGTACGACATTTGCGCAGTCTTGTATGGGTCCTTCGTCTCTGGTATGGTCATGCTGGTGATGTTTTACTTCATCTCGATCTTTATGACCATCGTCGCTGGATATTCCCCGGCACGGGCGGGCGTGCAGCTCGTCTATTTCGCCCCTGGCATGGGTGCTGGTTCGCTTGTTTCCATTCGGATGATCTCGAAGTTGCGTCAGGTACATCCACCTACCATTTTACTTGTGCTATCTCCTCAACGATTTTCAGCCCAAATATCCAATCCTTCTTGGTTCCATGATCCTCCCTATTTCACTCGGTTTGATTGAATGGGCCATGGGAAACAACAACCAGACTCAGGTGAACGGGTAAGGCTGGCACGATCTTGTGTAGATGTAGGTCTGACAATAGCGCAGGTTCTTGGTGTTCGCCGGTTCAGGAGTAGGACTGACAGCTGGGTCTCTCGCGATCCATGCTCGCTTTTCGTTACCGAGCAACCGTGTAGCTGTCGTTAATGCTATGACACTTTTCGTGAGTCCATTCTCTTCCCACTGATATTTCGACTGACCGTGCACGTAGTTCCGTTCGTTGGGTGGCACGGTTGGCCTTGCACAATGCAGCGCCGTGCTGGATTCTAAAGTGGACGAATACCTTAAAGCTCAAGTTGCCTCTGGAGCGCTCACAGGCCCAGACGCAGACGCGCTCGGCTCGAACAACGTCAACCAGCTTGTATCCTCGATTCAGAGCCTGAGTAACTTATCGCCTGGGGTGCAGACCGCCATCCGTGACGCGTATCGGTATGGTGTTCAGTGGAGTTTTGTTTCACTTCTGCCTTGGGCTTGCTTGTCATTCTTTGTTCTCCTGTTCTTGTCGAAGATTACGGACCAGGACAGACGACGTGAGGAAGAAGAGGCAAGGTCTGCGAGGGAGGCCTACCAACGCGAGGTTATGAAGGACGGTGGAGAGGGCTCATCTGTGCGAGAGGGCGATGAAAAGGCTAGGGCTGGTGGGACATGAGTTTTTGCCGTTATTTGGCATTTTTGGTTACACGAATTCTTAGCAAGTGTTTGCACAGACAGTTGTGGTCCGTTAGCAGGGAAAAAAATGGCAAGCGCAGCTACAATCCAAGCAGCCGTGGTCTTGAAAGATTCATAAGGCGACACCGCCTCCTCTTGATTACCTATCAGCGGAATAGAGGACAGGTGCACCATACGTTTGTACCGACAACCATCGGGACTACGATCTTAATGGCCTGCCAATAATGACTGTTCTCAATGTATTTGCATTACCTTATTCACCTTGAGAGCGTACAATGGAATCCCTAGACACCGGGCACTCTGACTCTCCAAGGTGGGATCATATGTCATATGACGTGTTCCTCATCAGTTCCTCCTGACATCGTCTTCCTTCCACTGGAGTGCGAGCTTGCGAATGCGTATCCTCCCCTGATACGATACGGGCGTCAGACATGGAAAAAGAGCGCCTACAAAAGGAGGACACTCCAAATAGTATGCGGGACAGAGACAAAACTCCAAGGATGAGCACTTCCTTGTTCGAGATTAGCGAACCTGTGATGATGCCGTTGTTGTTATATTCATCCTCTGCGAGGTTGTACACCAGGATGGACACTACAACCACCAATTTTGGAGGACGCAGGTGGGGTGAGTTCAGAAAACCTGAGAAACAATGCCGGGACGTCAAAAACATGATTGCAATGACCATGTATATTCTTTCGTACACAGGATTGAAGTAACTGGACGCAGCCTCAATGATGCTCCTGACTCGACTCTCCCAACAAAAGGGGGAAGGCTGAGGGGATAAGGGGATAAGAATGACGAACTGAGGACGGTTAGCACAGTGATGTACATGATTCTGCAGCTCTGAAAGCACTGGAGGTGTAGCCTGATTCTTGGGCAGCTTCTGAGGTGTTGGTGGGAATAATGAGATGGTAGGAGGTAAATGAAAGTGCTTACGATGATAACGCCTGCGGTGCTTCTTTGTGGGTAGGGAGAACGGAGGGTGCTCATTCTTGAAATGGTGAAAGGGAAGCAGATCCGGTGGGCTGTACTGAAAAGACCGTTATCCGCACTGACAGAGTCAATTGAAGCTGGTACACGGGATATACTGAGGGAGAGCAAAGGCAGCCTTTGAACGAGTGGGGGATGAGCTGCTGGTCGATGGGTGTGAGCAACGATACTTTTGATACCTAATACATACCCATGAAGCGCTGGTCATTGACATATGTGTGAGTACGAAGCGTTTCCAAGGATCAGCTCCGTTGGCAACTTCCAAGTTTGAAGGACAGTCACCAGCAGCATCATGCAGAGACCGTCTGGCATGATATGCTCGATGCTGGCCACTGGAACGAAACATCTTGATAATCTTATCTAATTCATCTCGGCCAGACAACACGAAGAGCGATGTAGCCAGCAAAGTCAATCTCCTCGACGAGTCGACGTAGCGAGGAGATCAAATGAATTAAACAGACAGTGCTAGCGTTAGAACGTTAAGATTACAACGGAGCGAGATTGGAGCGGACAATGATGGTGGGTCGACCAAATACAACCAAATAGACGGTTACTCGCACAGCCACCACCTCCGTTGAACAACACCCCTGCCACAACCGCGACTAAGTGCAGTGGTGACTGGTTGGTCGCGCTCCCTATTTCTTGTATATCTTGCAATTATTTCTTGGTTCTAAAAAATGGTACGTCAAATAACACTATGGGTAGACCTGGGGCATTAATTCTACCCAATGTCTGCAGTTTTACTCTGAGGCTATCCTCTCTCGTCGTGGACCATTGGCCAAAGTATGGCTTGCCGCGCACATGGAGCGCAAGCTCTCCAAAACCCAAACATTACAAACCGACATTCAGCAAGCCGCAGGTATGCACACCTCACTCCTTGTGTGAGCTAAACCCGACGGTCGTACCTCTTATAGATGCTATCATGGGTCAGGAAGTTGAAGTCATGGCTCTGCGTCTCAGTGGACAGCTCTTGCTTGGTGTCGTTCGAATTTATAGCAGAAAAGCCAAATATCTTCTTGATGACTGTAATGAAGCTCTGCTCAAAATCAAGATGGTGAGTGTCCACTCCCCAATACCTCTGGTTTTCGATAACACCAGGTGTTTCAGGCATTTCGACCAGGTCTCGTCGACATGACAGAAGACCAATTGGCCGTGAACCGTAACGCAATTACACTTCAAGGTGGAACTCTCGATTTGGATGTACTTATTCCAGATATCAACTGGTCAGCGCACTTCCTTGACCCATCGGCGTAACTCAAACCGCATTTAGGGATATTGACTTTGAAGATCGTATCGCTGAGCCCCAAGGGCATCATGTTGCTCGTCAGGCTGATATAACGCTCCAGACTGCCGAGGATTTCCAACTTGACCTTGATGATCCAGGCTATGGGTTCGATCTCGGCCCCTCAGATGGTATAGGCTCACAAGATTTCGGTGAGCTTGACCTAGGCCTTGATTTCGGTGACGGCCCGGTCAGTGTCAGAGATGGAGCTAGCGTCGTGGAAGGGAGTGTTGAAGTAGGTCGTGATGCACCAACGCCGCGGAGTGCACGGGAATCTCTGGACTCAGCCATGATGGGCCGAGGACGTGGGGCAGACAAAGATTTGGACGTCTTCTCATACAGGAGCAGGGAGCCCTCTGAGCATCCTTTTGGCCCGGACATGGATGTCGACATGCCTTTTGGCCCAGATGTTGGAGGAGCAGACTTGGACTTGGGAATCGATTTCGGAGACCGCCTACCAGCTGAGCGAGAAAATACACCTGGTCAAATACGATCTCCCTCACGGATGTGTAAGACGCGTCGCCTGAGTTTGTTGATCTTAATATTGACATCTTTCCAGCGTCTCCTCTCACAGAACCTCCCAAAACCCCTCCGCCAGTTGATTTCACCCTCACACCTCGTGTGGGTGAGCAAGAGCTGCCCGAAGAAGACGCCGAGGCAGTTAAAACCAAGCGCAAGGTCAAGGAAAAGAAGCAAATTATAGACTCCGTGATTGAACTCGCTGATGGCCCGGGAGCTAGAGCAGGCCGTGGCCTCGGTGCTCTCGTGGTCAGGGATGTCAGTGATATCCTTGCCGAGCAGCAATTTCTTCCAAGGTCGACGATGGTTATGCGCCTATTGGAGATACGAGAAGATCCACTCGCGCACTTCCTACCGACGAAGGTCACGGCGGAGGGAACTTTCTTCTGTGCTGGTCCCCCTGGATTGGCCCCTGAGTTGTCGGAGCTCTTCATGCGTCCTTTGCAGAGCGGCTTGCCCTCCAAGAAGAGGGGAGCCTCTCCGGACAAGGGTGGAAGGAAGAAGCCAAGAGTAGAAGGCAGCGTACACGAAGACGAAGAAGTCGAGCAGGGGAGACGTGACGCCAGCGCTGTGCCTAGCGTCGCTATAGCCAGTGAAGCATTAGGGGGTCGTGCCAGCGTTGCACCGGAAGGGGGATTCGATTTTGGCGATATCACTGGTGGAATGGATGATTTCCGAATGGACGTCGGTGGAGATTTCCCTGTCGCACAAGAGGAGATTGGGGCCGAGCGCGGAAGAAGTGTCGCACCCTCGGATAGAAGTCGTCTGTCGACACCTGCAGTCGAAGCGGAAGAAGGAGAAGAAAGTTATGGCGACATTAGTTCTGAGATCGCGGTATTTGACGTGCGGCCATCACAGTCCTCCCAGTCTCAAGAGTCGACCAGCGACGGAGAAGGCAAAGGCTACAGCAGGAATACCGTGAAAGCCCTCGGTATCATTCGCAAGGAATTGCAGCCCGAGGAAGAAAAGGAAGAAAAGGTGCTGAGCTTTGCCCAGATGTCACACAAAGCATCGAGGCGAGCAGCATCAGCGTTCTTCTTTGAACTGCTGGTCCTTGGGACGCGGGATTGCATCAAGCTCTCCCAGAGTGCTCCGTTCGAGAACATCGAAGTCCGTGCCAAGGATAAGCTTTGGGAACGTCAGAGACATGGTTCAACTGCTCCATCGATATGAGTTTATAGGCCTGGGTCGATTGGCGAGACAACTAGCTTTCCTTTCCTTTTATTTTATTTGTTCACCTTATTCATATCTTGCTTAGATGTTGATCTTTCTCTCGCTTTGTCGGATTTGGTATTCCCTGGCGACATGTACTAGCCCTTCTTGCTTTCATGAATGTTATTACCTGTTGTATGTCTCTTCCTTACCCACTTGTTTGACCACTGGTGTACTGACGACTGCGAGTATTGAATATTGAATATTGAACGTTGAACTACTACACTCCGTGATGTTTCGCCGCCTGGTCTTTATGGATTGCCGTCTATTCCGGTGCGCGTATAAGATACGGCTGGTCCGAACTGCAATGCACTGGTATTAGCATGACCTCTTCCCCGTCCCTACATTTTCTGTCGCTTATTACCCATCCTTCTTCTCGCTTCACGCGCAGAACCACTCCTTCAGTTCAATAAATTATATTCCCCACTCGCTTGGAACGTTAGCTACTAGTAGCTATGCGTTCCACATATTTATTAATGCCCTTGTCCATGCTCGCTGAAGCAACCTTTGCCCAATCGCTCCAGTCATTGACTAGTCAATACGTGCTGACCACGTCCTTTGTAGGCTACGAATTCTTTCAAGGCTTCATATGGCAGGATATCGACGACCCGACGCATGGGTACGTGAACTACGTCGACAAAGAAACCGCTATGGAAAGGAACCTGTCCTACGGTGAGTTCTCCTGCTATACCGCGTCGGAAGCTTGTCATGGAGGTGCACGTTCAGCTACCCAGGATATCTTCATCATGCGCGCTGACGATTCGTCCGTCGTGAAGCCCGGCGCGCGGGGGCGCGACAGTGTTCGAATGCAATCACAAAACGCTTATGGTGACGGTGTTTACGTGTTGGACATCACCCATATGCCAGCGGGCTGTGCGACGTGGCCAGCGTGGTGGACGCTCAGTCAACTGGGACCCTGGCCAAAAGGTGGTGAAATAGACATCGTCGAGGGCGTCAATCTCGGCGACTCCAACCTCGGGTCCCTTCACACGACCCCTAACTGCACCATGCCGCAATACAGACCTCAGAAAGGGTAAGTTGTGGTTTCTTTTGCCCATAGGCCCATCAAGACGCTGACTGTAACCCACAGGACCACGGTGTCCACCATATGTGATACTGCCTATAACTACAACCAGGGGTGTGGTACTAACTTCATAGAACCAACTTCTTACGGTGCAGCGTTCAACCAAGCTGGTGGCGGATATTACATGATGGAGAGACGCGCCGACAAGGGAATCAGCATGTGGTTTTTCCCCCGGTCCGACTGCCCGAGGACCCTCCTTGGTGGCGAGCCAGACGTGGACGCGATTTCGGCATCATTCATGCCGGATGTGTTCTTCCCCACCCAACGGAATTGCGACTACGAAAGTCATTTCAATGCACATAATATCGTTTTTGATTTGACCTTTTGTGTACGTTATCTTGAAATTCGGTGCACTCGTGCTTCTTACATGGGATATTTTGCTGCAGGGTGATTGGGCTGGTTCACCATCAGTGTGGGATGCGTCAACATGTTCGCTGAAGACAACAAACTGCACAGACTGTAGGCGTATTTGTAAAATTTCCGAACCTAGGGCACTCATTCATCGTTATCCCACAGTCGTGGCTAACTACCCGAGCGCATTTTCGGAGGCATATTGGGAGATCAATTCGCTCAAGATATATACCCCAACCTCTCCTCCCCTTATTCCATGATACATACCGCACTTTTATTTGATCTCAATTCATTCTCATCGATGTACCGGCTCTGCAATAGATACATAGACGCATTTGACCCATAGAAAACTTGATCATACTTTAGAGTATCTAGTCTTATAGTCGCTCATTTAGGTCACAATGGATAGGCTGTTCTGAACCAGGTGTGACTCGGTATACATTTCATTTGCAGTCAATCAGCCCCTTAACAGCATTACAGCGCGGCGATGAAGGCTTCTCGTGACGGTCAAGGGCTCAGCGAAATGCCCACCATCACTCGGTGATGCTTTTTACGAAACCGACTCTTGCATTGTGTGAGTAGTCGTAAACAGAGACGTCTGAATTCATCGGTCAGGCAGATGCAGGGATTGAGTGGGGATTGTAACTCACACGACTTCAGGAACGAGTCGCCTGCGGTGAGGAGAAAATGGCCAATATGAGTGCTAGGCCGTAGTGGGGGGTGCGATGAAAACCCACCTATTATTGCGATGCCATCTGGGCCTGACCCGATGATCGCGCCGACACAAGTGCTGAGTGAGAGCAAGGTCCAGCCACGCAAAATTAAAGTCAAATCGAAGAAGAGCACAAACCTAGGATCATCGTACGACACCCCGAGATTGAAATCCCGAGGGTCCAAAGCAAACTCTTGCTCGTTAAAGACAAAGGATATCAGTACCTGAGAATCGCAGGGGTAGTAATAATAGCCGTCGCCATAATCGGGCGCTGGGGTTGACCCAGGGATCTGACGGTGCGTCTAGTCCTGTGTTCTCGGTGGGTGAATTCGGGCTTACCAGAGCGTAAATACCGTCTGCTTTGTCCTTTGGGACGTAGAGAAAGGAAGTTCCTGTGTCGATGATCTAAATGCATTGAGAAGCTAAGAATCAGAGAGTCGAAGATGGGATCGACGTACACCGTTGAGACCTTGGGTCGAGACCTGGGAGCCGTTTACTGAGATGCCCTCCATGGCGACCGTCCAATAGGTCTTGGAAAACCAACGTATCAGTGATGCTCTATACGTCGGTGAGGAACAACTTCACCTGCGAGACCACAGGTATCCATTGAATAGTATCCTCGCTTGCTTTAGATACATCAATACAACCAAAGCAAATCTGTCCAGTTCATCAGCGCCATAGTTCACGTTCGTCGCAAAAAAAAGACCACGATCTCACCTCAGAGCCTTGAACCTGACCCCGGGTCAAATACACGCTGAACAAAGGAGCCTGTACGAAGCCTTGGGAGATCAGATTCTCGAAGAATGTGGGTTGACGGGAGTTTGAGATCGTGCTGAATGCTAGTCCAGCGAGTCCGTCATTTGGCGATTGGGCAAAGTTTTCAGAGACCGAGTCGACTGCGCCAAAGTATTGGTTGGTCACGTTGAAAGGTCCTATTGATACTGTGTCGCTGGCAAGCGTCCCGCTGACTTGGCCGATTCCCTGTCGGGGAAGAGGTAATGGCTGGTGGTTAGCGTTGCCTCGGCTAACAAGGATGATTTGAACAAAGGAACGACTCTCACGTATGTGACTTCGAAGTACTGATCGGTCTTTTGGTACGTGCTACTAGAACTGGCCTGGAACTGTTCATGGTCCCCGCAATTACTGCAGCTTACGGGCACCCAAAGGTCTGCGTCAAGCAAGTGAAAACATGGGAACCTCAAGTTTCGTCTGTGAGAACCTACCAGCAGAACCTGTGTCAAAATCAATCGTCAGCGGCTGCGCCTGGCTGCCGAAGTTCAAGGGGCCGTAATACTCGAGATCGTCGTTGCCGTCAACCTCATCAGTAAGAGGGTTGTACGTGGAGTTGTTTGCAACTCCAACGCCAGTGGCCACGATTACGCCCGGGGAAAAGATCGCAGGAGCTGTGAATGGGTCGATGGCGGGGCTGTTGGGCTTGCCAAGGTTTGTTGCCTGGTCCGATGCACGGTCGTACATGTCCTGGAGCGACGGGGAAATAGCAAAAGCAGGGTTACTGCCTTGGATTGCCAGCAGGGCAGGAGCATTCTGAAATTTTCTCTGGGTAACAGATTGTGCATTGAGCTTGAGATTTTGCATCAGTAAGTTGCCCGATTGCCAGAGCGCTCGAAGGTGAGCAATGTTGTTGTACGCACTGCGGACTGTCTGCTGAAAGTAGGGATGGACTCAGTCATCTGCATGGCATCCCTTCCGATCACAGAGTTAGGGAATCCTCGGCGGCGGTGCAGATGTCGGGTTTTATGCACAGGTGTGCTGAGCACGGACAACGTCAACAAGAAAATAGGGAGGGACACGCGGAACAACATTTCTGCGATCACTGTTCAGTAACAGAAAGGTAAACGAGGAGGGAGGAAATAAGAAAGTGACAGAAGGCAGAGTAGAGATGTCGTGTTATGGATGGATTGTGATTGTGAATGGGACCGTCGGATTACAGCTTAGACGGGAACCGTCACCTCTAAATTTCTAGCGTAGACGGAAAACATTGCATCATTTGGCCTTGGACTGCATATGTCGAGCGACGCTGGCAGGCAAAGAGAAAAGATGTTTATTAGAATTTATTGGCGATGATCGAGTTATCGCTCGTCGATCGAACGTTGTGGAATTTTCATCTTCTGCTGAGAGATGAAATTAGTGTGGCATACGTTATGATTCAAACATTTTTGAGGTGTATACATCTGCGCCAGAAGAAATGGGGTGTATGTTGTTCCAAAAATTACTCCGCCTTTGCTCTATTCTTTGGCTTTTGTCCCAATTTTTGACCCTTTCCACCGCCGAGGACCTTGCGGCGCATGCGAATCATGTGGGTATACATGACATATAATCCTTGGAAGCATGAGTGAGAGAGAAGATGCGCGAAAGACATGGCCAGCGTACCGGGAATCCAGATGAATACCATTCCAGCCTTTATCCAATCCTCGAGGACCCAATTAAGGTACTGGCTATTCTGCCACTCTGGGATGGTGCTCAGGGCAACAAGGGCCTCACTGCCAGCACCGATAGGGTAAAGGATATAAAAAGTGGAGTAGCGCAACCATGTCAACCACGATGGAGCGGCGACACCCACTAAACCGAGGGCGTAGTAGACATAGCGCGGGACCTCCGTTAGGGACCAGGCTAGAACCATGGTTGTGTAGAACGGGTTCGAGTGGGTTAATGGGAAGCGAGCAATGATCGCCCAAACGAGGATGAGACGTGATGAGACCTGCATGAGGGTGGTAGGAAGAGGTGACCTGACAAGGCCGACGAGGACGTGGAGGACTTCGAGTGCGGCGAGAGACTGAACAGGTGCAACGGCAGCCCATGACTGGGAATATGTGGAAGGGATATGAGGGAGCAACAATGATTTGAGGTATTTCGAGAATGCATTGGTGGACTTGGCATTAGAGGTCCAAGGCAAGGTAGAAGGGATATACGAGGAGAGGCGCGTCAAGGGTGATTGGGAAGCACCGTTGTTGGCAAGCGCGTTAACGGTGATGAAAAGGACGTATGCCCATCCTACCGCTGAGACGGCATTAAAAGCAACCAGATAGAAAGAGCCGAGAGCTGAAGGACCTGGACAACAACGTAGTCGTTAGAGATTGAACGGGGGATGGAACTTGGGGGAAAGATGTTTACCTCGTGGACGGGCGCTTGCTGAAGAGGCCATGACAGTCCGACACTGTTTTCAAGTTGGAGTGGGACAACTAAGTTTACTAGAAAACAGCTTACGTAAATTGCGAGGGATTGCAAGCTCGATTATGTAAGTATAGCTGACTCATCATGATAGTATTAGTCAATATATCCTTTTTAATATTCAAGTACAAACAAGTATCAATGAACGGGCATTGCCTCAATTTTTCTTACTAATACTCGCGCCCCTCCTCAAACGCGACTCAAAGTTACCTCCAAAGTCGATCAAGTCGACCTATTAGCTGTTACACCACCTCAAAAACTCAATTGCACGTTCAATCTTTCTCATAAAAATAAATATTACGGGGGGTTGACAAGTCACAGAGATCATAGCACGATGTTGCAGTACCCGCACCAGCCCCCGCCCCTGCAGCAGCAGGCATCAGATCCACTCACCTCTCATACCCCTCCCGTAATGCGTCTACGCGATGATCCGCAACCTACCCCACAGAACCCTTCCACTTCCCAGTCAGCCCAACCACCTCAGCAACAGCAGACAGCACCATCCACCACTCGTACCACCCGCAAACGTAAATCTCCTCCATCCACTCCAAGTGGTCCTCAACCGCCCCCTCCTCCTCAACCGCAACATCCTCCTCTCCCAGCTATTCATATAGCCCAGATGCTTCCTCCTCCACATGCCCTCATGCCTCCTGGCATGGGTCACCCGCCTCCACCTCCGATGTACCAATACGCACCTCCTGACTACTCCCAGCCACCACCGCCTCACCCTCATCCAGAGCAAGCTCAGCAGGCCCTCAATGGTGAGGATCCAGACCTCGATGACTCTCCTAAGAACGGTGGTCGCCAACTCACCCAGAGCAAACGGGCCGAGCAGAATAGAAAGGCTCAAAGAGCATTTAGAGAGAGGAGAGATCAGTAAGTTATCATCTGTGTATCAGCTTGTGTTTCAATACCGTTGTTCTCTTGTTTGTATTGTCTTGTTGTGCTTCTGCCTGTTCATCAATTTTTGAAACGAGTTGATGCATACCTGGAACCATCTTTATCTAGACGCGTCAAGGCTCTCGAATCTCGTTCACAGCTTCTTGATGCCGCACTCGCATCTGCCGATGAAGCAAATCGACGGTGGGAGGAATGCCGCGCCCTCGTGGATCAGCTCCGCATCGAGAATACAGCACTTCGAGCCGCATTGAGCCAATCCCAAATGGGTGGTCAGTTGGCACAAGGCCAGCTCCTCCCACAACCACCACCACAACCACCCCAACAGCAACAGCAGCAGCAAGGGCAGGAGGGCAGACCAGAAGGAGAGAAGACAGATAATCCCGCAGCGAAGGAATGAAGGAAAAGTGACCCCGGTACGGTATAGGGTTATGGATGGTAGCTCCTTCGTCTGCAGTTACTTGTTAATTTCATTAATGGTAGCATCCGAGAGAACGTACGAATGTTACAACACGCTTCTCGCCTCTTACGCTTTTTCCTCTCCCGACAGGATCATCGTAGCCTATAGCAACTAGCACTTGTCTTTTTTTTCCATTTATTCGTAAATGCCGACGTATACGTTTGTTTATGGTCGTGTCTCTTCAACGCTCGAGAAATATGGGCTTTCCTGACAACAACGACAACAACGGCGAGGTAGTGATGGTGAAGGAAGATGAACAGAAGACGTAGGAACTGCTGACAACGACTACACATGGAACGTTTTATGTAACCCAGAGCTTTGTCATCTCTTCCCCCCTCCTCCTCACCCCGATAATCCTATTCAAGTCGCAACCTCCAATAGCCACGCCATACATTCCTGGTAACCTGGGCGTTGAACTTGACGTCTGACGGACGACACGACGGTGGTCCTACTCCTGCTGCTAGAACTGGTGTGCTAAAAACCATACCTATGCTGTTTGTATTCTTGCATAAGTTCGAATCAGTCCCAGAAGTCCATTGACTCACTCACGGTAGGCGTCGTAGGTCAGCCCTAGTGCATTCAACGTATCGTTCCTACCAATCGTTCGTTAGCAACTTCCTACACCCACCGTAACCCTCAGAGCCACACATCTGTGTCATGGATGGCCGATGATGCAAGTGTCCACGCGAACAGCGCCTCGCTCAGCCTCTAACCCAATAATGCTCACTGCGGTGCTGGCACATATCTGCGTGTAGTTGCTCGCGGCGATAAGTCCGTTATTAAATAAATTTGGGACACTGGTACGAACGAGTAGAGCTCCCAGTCAGTGATGGTCGTGACAATACACAGCCATATAATGGCCTTAAGCGCGGCAGTCGTCAACGCGAACACATAACATACGAATATTTTACCCGCGACCATGCTGGCTTGTGCTCGATGATTGCTGTCTTTCCCTCTGCCTTCAAGTTGTTCCTCTTGCTCTATGTTTTTCAACCATCCTTGGTTTTGGGGCAGCCGGATCAGGGCTCCTTCACAGATTACGCGCCCATCATAAATGCACCATGCCCACAAACCAATGATGGTGTCCTCGTACGCACGTTCACGCCACAAACCCAGGCATTGAACTCCCAGGAGCAATCATATATCAATGCAAGAGAATCGAGTGTAATTCCTAACGCATGGTCACATTGGGTTGGTGACGGTTCCGGTATCGGGTACAACCTCTCTTCCTTCGGTGGAAGCCTTCCCAGGATAGGCCTCGCAGTTGGCGGCGGGGGCTACCGTACAGCGCAGTTCGGTGCGGGTGTTTTCTCAGCGCTGGACGCGAGAAATATCACTGCGAAAACATCTGGAACCGGAGGTCTACTACAGGTCGTATCATATCTCGTTAGCTCGTCAGGTGGGTGATTCAATTCACGGAAGAGTTGTCGTACATTTCGTAAACAAGGGAATTTACAGGTGGATCATGGCTTACGGGGTCGTTGTTCTCAAATGATTGGCCGAGTCCCTCTGGTTTGGTTTACGGCGATGGCGCAAGTCTATCTGGATGGATGTTGGACTTGGATTTAATTGCACCGTCCAGCATTGATTTGGATGATAGCGATAACCAAGAATATTGGGGAAGCATTCTGGCGAGTGTCGTGGCCAAAGCCAATACATCAATGTTCGTTTCCCGGTCAATATTCTATGTTTTTGATGCTTACACACTCTGCGGCAGTGATACAAGCGTTACGGACCTATGGGGACGAATGATCTCCTACCACTTTTTGAATCAAACCACTAGAGGTAACTTCTTCACCAATAAAACCGGGCACGGAGCAGGCCAGCTTTGGTCACAAATACCGTTTTTGCCGTCCTATGTGAACCAATCAGTGCCATTCCCTATCATAGTTGCCGATTCACTGCCCTCTGGATCCAATACAACCGCTGTTCTTCCCTTGGATTCTATCGTCTACGAGGCAAGTATTCGAGCATTCTCCGACGTGTGCATAAAGCTGACGTTCACAGCTAACTCCTGTCGAGTATGGGTCTTGGGACCCAAACTTATCTGCTATGGCTCCAATGGCTTACGCCGGGACCCATCTGGTGAACGGACTTCCTGCTAACCCATCTGCTTGTGTGACTGCATTCGATCAAGCCGGTTTTCTGATGGGCTCCAGTGCGAGTTTCTTTAATGTACATCCTGGCCTTGCTACCTCTTACGCATCTGACTGATTTTGCCCTACAGCCGGTTCTGAATGAATCAGACGGACTTTTTGCGGCGTTTGATTCTCGAAATGGGGATGAATCGGGGATGAACTTCCTTTATGAACAACTCTCTTCGAAAGTCCAGTCGCGCTCTCTCAATGTCGCCAATTGGCCAAATGTGAGTAGCGGTCGTTGTCGTGTGCAAAGAACCAGTGGCTTATGACATTCAAGGCATTTCAAGGCATCAACCCCGTCACGTTCCAGGACTCCTCGTCGGATTGGCTCTCACTCGTAGACGGGGGTTCTAACCTTGAGCAAGTCCCCATTGGGAGTTTACTTACCAAAGCAAGAGCCGTGGACGTCGTCGTCGCCATCGACGCGAGTTCAGATGACCCCTACTACTGGCCAAAGTCAGTTCCTATCTCCCTGTTGTGTGTAAGCCAACGAAGCAAACTAAACACATTGCAGTGGCACGTCGTTACTCGCGACTTCACAGCGAATATCTTCCATACTTTTCTCGTCGCATCAACCACTCCCCCCTATTCCGGTATCTGCACTAGATTTCATTTCAACTGGAGTTAATCAACGACCAACGTTCTTTGGGTGCCAACCCAGCCAAGTTCCTGCAGAGTATCCTCTGGTCATCTATATTCCTAATTCGCCTCCATTAGACGGAAGTGCCCCAGCGTCAAAGTAGGTCTTCAACCTAATCTAATCCTTTCACACACTCATCACACTCGTTGCCATCCAAAGCACCGATGACCTGCAGTTTTCCTACAGCCCTCTTTTCACTGCTGTTCTCATTAACCAAGCCTTTCAGAACACTCTAGGCGGCTTTAAACCAAACACGACCTCTCCCGACCCCAATTGGGGAAAATGCTTGCAATGTGCTGCACTCGACCGGGCTCGGCTTAAGCTCACTCCGGTCCTGGAACGCTCGGATTTTTGTGCCCAGTGTTTCTCGCAGTACTGCTACGACCCGAGTAATCCTCCCAGTGTCAGCGAACTTCCGAACAGGAACTATGTGTTCTCAGATCCAGATCCAGGAGGTGTAAATAAAGTGCAGGCCTTTTTCAGTCAGAAAAAGGGCGTGGTAATCGGTGTGGGGGTCACCGTGTTATTCTTGATCGGTGCATGCTTATATTTCATGTGAGTGTCCTCGCCAACGATGTAGTGCAATAGTGAATTGTGACTAACTCGTGTTACTTGTTACAGTTTCTGGTGGCGAAAGCGGACGGAACGGAAAAATCGGTATTCTCGCGTTCACGAGCTACGAGATGACGATGAACCTTGGAAACATTATGATAGGTACTCGATGGAGCCTATAACCCGCATGTCGATCGAGTAGGTATGCAAGCTGGTTTATGCAGCTGATGGACCGATGTCAATTTATTTATCTGGGACACGTTTCTTGAATGTGCGGACGCTTGCTTTTACCCAACTGTAACTAGTATATCATTCTACTAGTCTTTTTCCCTGGTTTATCTTGTGGGCGTGAAAGGTTTGGCGGTCTTCCGGCTCGAAGCTGAGCGCTGGGCCCGAGCCCGGGTTGGGTATCGAACAACCAAACATTGAACGAATTCAGGATCATGATGGTGAAGGAAAGGTTGCGTACTATGACAGAGGGAGCGGAGCAAATACCCTCATATTTAGAGTGGAATAAATATTCATAAATCTGTCATGTTACTGTACCAGCGAGGTAGCAAAAGTAAAGGCACGCGGTTACGACGAGCTGCCTCATCCCTCAAGGCCTCACGCCTCATCCCTGCATATGTGGGTAAATGTGAAAGCGAAGATCACAATGAATACATACGAGATAAATAACGCAAGTAAAATCGGCTTATCAGATGAGTTCGTCCAAAGTCATATCACCAGGTTCAGGCAAATGTTCCAACATCATGTGTTTGGTTGCACTGACAGAGAATGATGGGTTCGTTTGGGCGTTGCCCACGTTGAGTCCTTGACTGGTCAAAGGCTGCCGAGAAACTCGAATGAAGAGCGAACGTGGTTTGCTATCCGTCGGAACCGTTGAGGAAGTGTACAGCTCGAGCTCGTGACGAAAGTCTTCGTTTGCCGCTGCGAGTGTATCACGATCACGCGTACAAACCAGGAGTTTCTGTACCAAATAAAACACTTTGAGAGCGGTAAATCATCATGGCGACACCGGAACAAACCTGCTTGGTGTCCGCGAGCTCCCTCCGTACCCGATCCACATACACTATTCTCTGTGCTGGATTGTGATGCCCAAGTATCTCAGCGTTGAACCGGCTGAGACGTTCGGCCTCTTCCTCTGCCAAATTGTTCCGTGCCAGGAGTCCCTCCGTCTCATCCAGTAACTTATAGTATGCATCCTGGAATCGAGAAACGTCGACCAACTCGAGGTCTAACCTGTAGAGGCGATCAATTTTCTAGTTCATTACACAAAATGATCACGTACTGTTCTACCTCTGCTCTCAGTGTCTCCTCCACCGTCTTGCTCATATGCAGTTGGGTAGTGAGTTTCTGCACCACATCCAATTCTTTCTGCAATGTCGCCTTGTGCTGAGAAGCTTCTTGGCCTAGTCGCTGTTCAACTCGATCAACCTTGTCCTGCAGAGCATCTCGGGACTGACGGGTCTCTGCCAATGTGACCTGCTCTTTGGCGAGAACGTGATTTGCTTCCACGAGCTCCGTCTGGAGTTTCTGGAGTTCAGCATACGATGCTTCGCGGAGGGCGGTGTGATTTGCCACCTCTTCAGCTAGCGCCTGGTTGGTAGCCTGTTCTTGTTTAACAACACTCTCCAGTTCGTCTACCTGCAACAGCATGCTATTCGCCTGACTGCGGTAGAAGTCATGTGCTGCGGCGTGGTACTCAAGTAGAGTTTCGAGTACCAGTTTTTGGTTTTGTGTGATATCAACGCGAAGGAGTGCGAGCTCGTTTTCCAGGCACGAGATATTGTCGTGGGACTGGTCAATGTAATCTAGACTGCTTTCATGGAACGTTTGAGAGAGGGCGTTTTCCCACTCAGCATCTCGTAGCTGCTGGGAGAGGAGGTGGTTCTCTTCCTTCGTCTGGCGAATGAGGTTCGCGAGTTCGGTGACTTGGCCCTCCGAATTGGCGAGTTTCCGCTCCAGGCGCAAAGAGCGAACGTGTAGCGCCAGGTGCTCCTCCTTAAGGGCAGTATGCATTTCGTTGGTCACCGTCGTGGATGCTAGATGTCCGTATTCGTCCGCCATACGACTGAGGGTCACTCTACACTGCTCCAACTGAGCCAGGAGCGCTTCTCCTCGATTCTCGACTTCATTTCGAGCTGCAGTGGCCGCTTGTTGAGCGTTCTGGCCGTTCTGATGAGCGGCATCGAGTTGCTGTTTCAAGCTCTTGGCATCAGCCCGTAGCTTCACTGCATCCTCGTCCGCTTTTTGCTTGACGTCGTCCACACAAGATTCTAGCATCTCGCGTTTCCTTCTCTCCACTGTCACAGTCCTCTCCAGCTCCGCTACTCTTCGATCACGTTCCTTTAATTCCTCTCTCCGCTTTGCCTCGATGTTAGATATGGCTGTCTTGGCGTCGCTGCTCTCTGTTAGTTTGTTTGCGAGTTGATTGCGCTCGTGTTCGCACATGCGCAATTTGACACGGAGCTCTTTGATTTCGGCTTGCTCGGCCGCACTGTTCTTCTTCAGCTCGTGAATGCGTAGTTCAGAGGCTTGATTCCGCTGCTTTAATGTATCCATTTTTTCGAGCTGCTCGGTGTTCGTCTTCGTTGCACGAGCGAGCTCGGATTTGTAGCGGTCGAGTTCTGCTTGGTGCTGAGCTTGATGTCAGATGGTCAAATGTGTCCAGAGCGTGTGATCCGTGCATACTTGTTTCTTATCATCTGCATGGACCCTTTCCAAATCTTTGATTCTCTTCAGGAGAACCGCGTAGCGGTCACCACCTGACTGTTCGCCGGTGACAGTAGGTGGCCTGGAATTACGCGAAGCAGGATTAGCAGGCGTGCTAGATGTGCCGGGAGCTGCTTTGGCGAATAACATTTTGAGCCGTTATCGGTGGTTCTTCTGGATCGGGGTCGTGTCGTTTGTAGCTTTTGTTACAGGCTGGCTGGTGTTACAGATATACTGCAGGCTTGCTTCCAGTTTGACTTACTACTGCCACCATGAGTTAGAACTACAACCAAACACGATTCAACAAACGCGACGCGTCCTGAATGCAATCCGTCACGTGGTCGAAAATCAGTCGCGTTTGTGGAGTGCTCTGGTGCAGTACCACGCTAGAACTAAACACGCTACACAGTAGAAACATAATATGTGCATCAATTGGTCGTGGTATATAACATCGTAAGGGTTCGTCACAGTCGTGGTCATTGGGACAAACAGTGAAGGAAATGTATGAGAAATTTTGAGAACAGACAGTGCTCTGCATATAGAAAGGTTCAACGCAAATGGAAGGGATCGAGGGGAGGGTGAAGGGAAAATCTCAAAAGAGAGGGAGAGTGGTAGCAATGAACCGGAATAAAAGTTTGATAAGGACGTGTGTGAGCTGATGGGAAGGGTGAAAAAATGCAAAACGGAGCGTGAGTGTATGTGTTCATGCAAGCAAGACCGTAGATACCCAGGCCGATTTTACGGGCAATTCGGGGGGGGGCGCAAAAATGTAAGTGGAGAAGGAAAAGACCTATGCAATAAGTAAGAAAGCGTCTTTTAACGTCCTGGTATGGCACTGAGTCAGCGTGAAGGAGACGGTGAAGAAGACTCGGCGAACCATGACAATATGCTGGTAGTCCATGGGGCATGTCATAAGAATGTAATGTGTTATGGTTTTCTTGTATGGTTGCATGGGAAAAGTAGGGAAAATAAGTTGTTACTTCGTTTGCCTTGACAAGCACGAAACCACAGGGGTCCAAGTGCACTTGAAGCAGTGAAACCGAAGATAAAACCGTGAAAATGCTCCACGATCTGGATCCCAAAGGAACATTCGCGAATGCGTGGGGGTATGATGCGTGTCCGTGCATGATGGATACAAAGGGACGAAAGATTATCGGTGAATGCGTGCGGCGGGTATGAATGGAAGTGAAGCTGATGGCGGGAATTCGAGGCTTGGAGACAAGAGACAAAGCATGCTGTGCAGAATGTACATTCTGGGTGGCAGGCATGGAGGCGAAGGTAGGGCGAGTGGGGCGACGATGATTAGTACACGATCTGAGCGGGGTTAGTCCTTGAAAAGCTTCCGTTGTCGAGATGGGTGCAGTGCGGTGGTATTGACCTATGACGAAAACAGGAGGAACAGATCATTACAACACACAAAAGTTCGTGCTCGCAAGCAGACTGCCTCCAGGGTTCGCCTTCCTAGTCCCCTCCAATATGTACCATCATGCATAGCCACTGCTTAGAGTCCACCATCGAGGACGCCACGCACGTCCCTGACCTCAGCGAGGTCGGCAAGGAAAGGGCATAGGTCCGTAAGCTCCGTGTCGTGGGGATCATTAAACCACGACGACACGGGCACTGCGTTATTCGGGTGAAATATATAGGAAGCAGGGGAATTGTCGAGGATGATGGTATCGGCAATTGGGCGTCCTAGCTGTGAGAGGTCCTACAGCGAACATGAGATAAGGTGCGTAAATGCAAGATCAGGTTAATTGTACCTTGACATAATTGCCCTTGTGGTTGTAACAACTCTCTCGGAATAATCGATGGGAAACAACCTGGTGGATATCAAGCTTGTCCAACACTGGGTCCGCGTACTGGAGAAGATGATTGAATTGAAGCTCAGTTCTTTACTTCCAACGAGACTGACCTTGCTTAGGCTGGCAGTGAACACTACCACCTCATATATCTCGCCCATCTTCTTCAAAAAGTTATCTACGCCTGGCCGCTTGATGACGTACACGTTGTGCCAGTGATATTCAATCTCAACTGGCACGACGTAATCTGCGTGTTGTATAGACTAGCAGACTGGCATTAGCCAAGGTGAAAAATGAATCACATCGTCTTACCTTGAAGCTGCTGTGAACAAGGGTTTCGTCCAAGTCCAAGACGAGGCATTTGCGTCCCACGTGCTGGGGCGCAATTGGGGGCAAAAGTGGCCGTGGTATGCCATCCTAAACCAATTAAGGTTAGGTTAGTAATGGGACAATACAGTTAGTGGCGAACTTACTGGTCCAATTGGGATGCCAGCTCCCCCGTTCATTATGAGGGCCTCCTCGTCATCCTCTTCCATAGGTTCTGCTTCCTCTGCTTCTGCCTCTTCGCCCTCAGCGTGACCTTCTTCATCCGTAAAACTGCCATCAGAATCAGTTATTGTTGAGTGCGAAGTATCCCCTGCATGTGATTGAGAACCACCCGATGTCGTGTGCGACAAGTCCGCGTGTGCAACCGGGTGTGGGGAGAAAACATCCGATCCCGTCGACCCAGGAGGTTGCACTGCGCCGCTCGTGACACCCTCCGTCTCCGAGAGAGGTAGTAACGGATGGGTTGGCGTTGGAGGAATGATGACCTCGGTATCTTGAGCGCTAAGCACTTGTGACGAATCCTTGGGTGCCGAGATAGGTGCCGGCGTTGCTTTTTCCCGCTCTTTCTCCTTTGTTTCTCCCTCGGAGCGCGGTTTTTCACTTGGTGCGGCAGATTCTGCTGGCTGAGGCGTAGCACTGGATCCATCTGCGGTAGTTCGTGTTGCATTGTTAATATCGATGTCGAGAGAATGTGCACGTTCATTTGGCGCGACACAAGGCACAAGTTTGCGCACAAGTTTTGAAATGAAAGATTCCTTCTTGGGGGAACGTTGTGAGCCACCCTTGGACTTGTTCTCCTCTTTCGAGGGAGCACGTACAGGAGGGCCCTTATCTGGCACAGAACTTGTAGAAGGAGCAGAGGACTTGACAGGCTTGGACTTGGACTTGCGAGAAAATCGACGACCTGCAGAGCTAGAAGTCATGGTAGTAGTTTCAGTTGCGGTGGTGTTGGGCTGTGTGTTGGTCGTGGCGGCGAGGGAGCTCTTGTCCTTCTCTCCAGGCTTTGTGCTGTCACGCTCATCTGGGGAGGCGAAGGTAGAGACAGTGATGGACGGGTTCGGGTTGTTGTCCTTGTCTGCTTCGGTGGAGGACGTGGGTGTTGGGTCGTGCGCCTGCGCACTGGCTTCGACGTTGGCTGCGCCGTTCACGTCTGCGGGTACCTGCGGAATGATCAAGGAGGCGCCGTTGCGCTTTTCGATGAGCCTGTCTTCCACAGGGGGCGAGGCGTCTTGTGGTGGAGTTGCAGTCGCCATGGATGAAAGTAAACTAGCGCTGGAAGCGGTGAAAAAAAGCAAGGGTTTGGCTTGTCGGCTTTCTGGGACTGTTGGAGGGATACTGGGTATTTGAGAGAGACTTTGTGGGTATGGAAGGAGAAGAATGAGAAACGGATGGTTTGATGTTCGACGGGGAAGGAGAACGAGAACGACGCCAACACACACAACACAACAACACGCGGCTGCTGGATTGTACGTTATTTCTCTTCACACGCGGCCGAACAGCACCAAAACCACCTGCCTACGTTTTACTTGCTCGCCCAAAACCAGACCTATGTACATATCACCGTCACAACGTGTCTGCAATGTGCATCAATACATGCCGGGATGAGTCCCAGGCCACTGTAAAAGTTCGCTTAACTGCTTATCGATTATTCTCTCGTACCCTGCAAAATATTTAAGATCACCTACAGGGTCAAGGACTCAACCGATCTTGAATCTAGATAATAAACAAGGAACCATGTATCGACCCGAGTGAAAAGACTCGCTGAGCCCATCGACCAACGCCACCAGATTCAAGTCCCTCGTCTGCAGTCATTGCAAACCTCACCCAATCTCCGCAGCCGAGGCCGGACGGCCAGTGCCTACTAGTGCGCGCGAGGCGATCGTGACAGCCCAGCCACGCCAAGCTTCCTCCAATTGGAAGCTCTCTGAGCCTGCTTCCGTTGAGAACCCGGGCGTGGGGCACGAACGGAGTACACGCTGCACAACAGGCGTGTTTCGAGCTTCGTTCTCGATAGGGGCACCCATTCGAGGGTAAGCCCAAGCCTTGCCGCGGAACACTGGACGTGACGCAAAATGAAAGACAAGCCCCCGAACTCAGCTGGATCCGAGTCTCGAGAACGAAACCTCCGCCATTAGCAGCACACACACAGTTGGCTAATTTGGGAATGACGTGCGTCTTGAACTGCCTCTCCACCGCATGTATACCGTCAGAGTGCATAGCACCGACGCAGATCCCTAGGACTATCTTTGATCCCGCCAGCCGGACTAAGGATTCATGACCCTGAGACCCGGCGTGTCTGCCAATCTGGCTTCGTCCTTTGCAGTCTCAGCCCTTCTTTATGGCAAGTTTGGAACTTTTTGTGGGAGCCCTGCATAACAACCTACTTATATCTCCTCAGCGAATGGCTCCTCAGGTAGATCTGAGTGTGAGGCTAGGATGATCGAAGAACTGCTCGCGATCGCTGATCTGTTAACTTCCTGAAAGATCTGCGGGTGCGTCGCTTCCATACCACCATATGTATCTAAGATTCAGGTGGACCGCCATACAGATAATTACAAGTCTCGCCGATGTGCTCGCACCAATCACTGGACCATCCTTGCACGAAACCAGTACATCGTGATTCGTCCAACGCCACATATTCGTGGGGTCTCACATAACGATCCATCGGATTATGCGCGAAGGAGTCTGAAATTCGTTGAATACATGATACCGAAAGGCTGTGATACTAATACTGCAGTGTGCACCTCACATCCCCACTCCCATACAACCGAGTGATATACCCTCAATCACTTGCTTCAAAACTGTCGAACAAATAATTTGCTGCAAGTTCCTCGTTCTTGTCGCAAGCAAAGTATGCCTCGATGACCGCTTGACGGGAGAACCCAAGGGCTTCAAGCTGTGTCATCAAGATAAGCGAGCGATACCGCTGAAATATCAGGGAACTAACGCGTTCGATAGCTGCTCGCTCATCTTCCGTGATGTTCACGATAACAGACTCCCCTCCTCCCTCTCCACCACCCATAGATTCATCGTCCTCACCCAAGAGCTGTCCTAACCTCTCTGGTTCCGATGCAAGCAGTTGGGCAAGCTGTGGGTTGCTCGTGGCAAGCTGCTGAATCAGAGGCGGCAGAAGTGCTGGGTTTTGGAGCACCAGTTCTCGGAGCTGAACTATTTGTGGGTTGTTACGCAGCGCTGCGAGGTCAAGGCCGCCAGGGCCGGGGCCGCCGAGTGCACCTCCGCCTTGCTGCTGTTGCTGGGCGAGCTGGGATGAACGACGTGAGATTTTAAAGAGACAGCTGCGAGGAGATCACCAGCCTACCTGGAAGAGATTTTGAGGTTCGCCTGAGCCTGGCGCTGGTGCAGGGGCGGTTGCAGCTGGGGCGTTAGCATGGTGAGCTGCCGCTGCGGGGGCGGCGGCAGGAGCACGAGGTTGTGATTGCTCAGTAAGAAGATGGTCAGGGATTCCCTGCGTAGCCGATCGATCAAACCCCGGGTTGATTGCTGTGAATGAAATGACTCACAGTCATCAAGTATTCGACGGCACGATCGGGATTGTTGAAGCTCGCTCTCATAGCACGGGTGACCTGGTCACGCGGAAAGCCCATTTCGACCATGTTACTTATTTGAGTTTCGAGTGCTGTTCCGGTGAGGAACGCACTCATGTCGCCGAAAGCAGGTTGGGTTGCGGGGGTGGTGGAGGTGGGGGCGGGAGGACGTGCAGCTGCGGCGGGCGCAGGGGAAACTGCGGGGGCGGGCGCAGGCGCGGCGGGTTGAGCAGGTGCAAGTGGAGCGGATACTGCAGCTGACGTGGATGATGATGCAGTGGCGGGGGTGGGTGCTGCTGCTGCAGGCGGTGCAGGAGTTGGTTTTGGCTAAAGACTAGACTGTAAGTTCGTGGGGTTTCTGGGAGGTGGCCTGTCATCACCTTTGAGACCATGAGGACCAAAAAGTCCTTTTCTTTAATCTCGCATGACTCTATGGTCTTATTATCCGGTAGGACTTTGCCTGTTGATGAGTTACATGAGCCACTCCATGATGGACGGATCTGGATGGGTGGGCCTACCAGAGTAGATTAGCTTCTGGCTCTCGACAGCATGGCCTTGAGAAGATAGGATCTTTTGCTTGAGATCGCCTACGGACTCTGAACCGTCGGCATCGATCTGAAGAGAGAGTCGGGTTGTGGGTATGGGTGTGGACGAGGATGATGATGAAGATGAAGATGAAGATGACACACACCTGAAAGACCTTCTGCTGTAATGTCTTTACGGTTATCTTCATTATAGACTATGACTACAGTGTAGATGGTGATGGTTTACTCTGTACACGTTATCTTACCGATGAGGAGAGCAGCAGGGCAGAGTAACGCAATCCATAACTGTCACATATCGTCACGTAACGCTTACGGAGTTTCTGGGGTCCTGATCGGTATTGGGGTTACGGACCTGCCTCAGTGCCTGCAGCACAAAGTACTGCTGCTGTACGCTGTCTGGCATGTAAGTACTTAGTACCACCACCTGTCTTCCTGACTACATTCTCGTCGTCTCAAAACAGCCTCACATCCCACATGGAACCAGAACCTGGCGACGATTATCTTCGTAGAATTGCTGCCTTCATCAGAGCAAACGACAAGGGCCTTGCAGAAGCAGGCATTGTCCGTCGACGTCGTCCTCAGCGGAGGAATACCGCTACCACCTCAGTGTTCAACCCTGTGGGCTGGTTCACAACCCCTCCCACAACAGACACTCAGCCACGCTCGCCTGCCCCACCCCCTAAGCCCGTGATCTTCTCCATTGACACCCACCGCTTGTTCTATATCTTGATCCGTATCGAAGCTCTTGGCATCGATGTTGGTTCCTTGGATGTTAGAGTCGAAAACCCTTCAAAGCCAATGCATTATACACATATCGACCTCGGTCCAGGCATTGACAACTCAGAAACCCTCTCTCTGGCTTCCTTTCGTTCCTCACTTTCAGCCGTATCTGGTCTATCGCTAGGAGCGGCGTGGTTGGGGAGATCAGAGCAGCATAGTATTGACGCAGAGCTCAAGTTTATATACAGCAGTTTCACCAAGATTCCTGCTCTGCTAATCAGAGCACCTGGCCCGAAAATCATCGCGGAACTTGCTCACGAACCTCCCAATGAGAATGCGTTGCCACTTGATGCGTTCAAGAACATACAAACTCTTGAATGTGTTGAGATTGATCCCCGGACACTGTTAGGCTGGGACAGACTCGCAGAAGGCCTTCGTAGCTTGACAATCAAGCGGAGTGGGTTGGAGGATGTGACAGACATATTCATGGGAGCGGTTTTGGATGACCAGGCACGGAGGGATGGGACCTTCAACGCTCAAAGGATGAGGCAGATACCTCGCAGGCAGCGTTCTTGGACAAGTACTCCGCTACCCACCTCAGTGCCGGAAGATGCTGAGGAAGGGACCCCCGTCGCAGAATACCCTTCAATATCCTTCCCGGGTTTAGCCCTGTCTCCTTACAAATGGGGACTACTCAAGCACCTCTCTCTTGCCGACAACGCTCTCACGTTCCTACCAACCGATCCGCTTCCATACCTCGTCTCCGTAACCCACCTCGACTTATCCTCCAATCTCCTCGTATCAGTCCCGCATGGCCTATCTGTGCTTCACAACCTCGTCTCCCTTAATCTCTCCGACAATATGATCGACTCTGTCCTCGGAATTTACAGCAACCTTGGACAAGTCCTGTCGCTCAACCTTTCTGGCAATCGCCTCGAGTCAATCTGTGGCCTCGAACGCCTTATGGCACTTGAGCGGGTGGATATCTGCTCCAATCACATCGACGAGAGTGCAGAAATCGGACGGCTCGCCACGCTACCTAACATCACAGAAGTATTGATTGAGGGCAACCCCCTGACGGAGATAGAGGATAACTATCGTACGGCGTGCTTCCAGTTCTTTTACAATGAGGGCAAAACCATTTCTTTGGATGGGTCTACGCCAACATTTTATGAGAAGAGAGGCCTTATTCCTCTTCCACTGGAGCGAATGACCTCCACGAGAGTTGTGCCAACGCCGGCATCTCCACCTGTCGTTCCAGTCGGCCTCGCGAAATCCAAAACATCTATTTCAGCCTTAGCAACAGAAGCGCTCACGGCTTCTGAGCATGCTTCATCCTCGTCGGCGACGGGATCCAAAACGATACCACCTGTGTTGAGCGCGGCTGTCGTAGGAAGACCAAAGAAACGCAAGGCGAAGCGCATTGTCGATTTGAATGGCGGAGAACTCAATGCGTTATCTCCTTCTCCGCAGTTGATGCTGCCACCTGACACTACTGACCGCCGACTAAGTCCATCACGGGCCCAACCGTCGCCGTCCACATCGCCGCGAAGATCCAGCCCCCTTTCACCCAATGGACACCGACGTTCATATAGCGCTCTCGAACCACCTGATCCCCTCGTCGAAGGTGGCAGCCAGAGCCAGATTAGGGAGGCGGAGCTTTACCGTGCACGCATCGAGGCTCTACGGTCAGATATGGGGGATGGGTGGTTGAAGGTATTCAGTCAGAGTCAGGTCTCATCACCCGCCGCTAGCTGATAGCTCGGAGTTGTCACGATCGATGGGGATGATGTTCATGATTTTTGAGTGATAATATACCCCCCAAGATAATCTCGAACCGATTTTGTATTCACGTTCATTTGGGCATGCACATGTACTGTTCGGGTTACAGATTACAGATACGCGGTAATTACAACCATGCTTTCCTCGTTGGGCGCGATGTCTTCGTCGATGGACGTTCTACGTCCTGGTTGGTGGTGCGATGAAGGGGTGGTTGGGGTCCGTATATGTTTACACCAAGTTTGGACATGACCACCTCGTCGTTTTGCCTGCATTCTCAATTGCCCTCTTGTCCATTTTTTCTCGGATAAACCCCTCCTCGCTGCTTGTGGCATTACACTGGCCTCTGTCGTTCTTTACATTCGAACCCTACATATCACACAATCCATCCACCATGGGAGCTAACTTGTCGAAAGCGCTCGGTGAGTCGACTCGAGACGTCGTGCAAACGTTCAACACCTGCTATAATGTTTGGCATGTCCTCACCGGCGACTTCCTTTCACATCGCAGGCAAACTGTTCGGTAACAAGGAAATGAGGTTACTGATGCTCGGTCTCGATGCTGCCGGGAAGACAAGTGCGTTGCCGTGTTCACTTGTCTCAGATGCACGCTCTAAGACTCCACCCAGCTATTCTATACAAACTCAAGTTGAACCAGTCCGTGACTACGATACCAACGGGTTTGTTGTTTAGTCTGTCTTCTTCGTCGTGTTGAATCTCTGACACCACGTGTTCGCGCTGTGCAACTCGTTAGTTGGCTTCAATGTGGAGACCGTTACCTACAAGAACGTCAAGTTCAACGTCTGGGATGTTGGAGGACAGGACAAGATCCGCCCGTTGTGGAGACACTACTATACTGGCACGCAGGGTCTAGTGTTCGTTGTCGACAGCCAAGACCGAGAGAGAATCGATGAGGCAAAACAAGAGTTGCACCGTATATTGAGCGATAGGGAGATGAAAGAATGCTTGCTCCTTGTCTTTGCGAATAAGCAGGACCTGCCCGGAGGTGATTGTCGACTTTGGCGCTTTTTTTCCCTTTTGGTGTTTCAACTGGCGTGTTACTCAACTGTTTGCTCGTAGCCATGTCACCTGCTGAAGTTACCGAGAAGTTGGGTCTGCACCGTATGCGTGATCGCTCGTGGTACGTCCACCCTAGGTGAGGAATCAGTCCTTGTGTTCTCTCATGAGGCATACTTGCTAAAACGTGACGTATGCAGTTGTGCAACGACGGGCGAAGGTCTCTTTGAAGGACTCCAGTGGCTGAACCAGAACGTGAAGAAGCGCCAATCATGAACATTGGAAATCGAGCGCGATTCCTCGTGATACCTGCCATCCCGTCTATCTCAGTAGAAACCCAAGTGTCTCTGTCTCGTCTCGTCGATACCCACGTCATGCTATCTCCCTTATGGCCTGCAACGAACCCCTCCTGCACGAATGACAGACTATCTGATTCTCGTCATGTCTCTCCACACACAAATTTCTTCATTTTGTCTTGCGCAGTCCACCCCAGCAACAAGAATACTCGTCTCCTGCTTGAACTGTTTTCTGACGGTCAAGACCGCAGTGGTACACGAGCTGCAACATCCGTAGTTTCAATTCTCTTTTAATTTTCGATTCTGGTGTTGACTTGTTATTTCTCTTTTTTCCTTATTATGTTTCTGCACTTTTAACTCATGTTGGCTGTGAGTATTTGAGTTCTGAAATGAACAAGGACGAGGTTTTGGATTGATTTCTAGCAACTAGATAATAAATATATGCCTGACACGGACATGCGTTGAGGCCTAGTACTAAATACTTTATGACTTGGTAATGCGTGCGAGGTCAATGTGGTAAGAATGACCTCGAAATGTCGTGCCTGTCCGTTCAACATGTCTTATTAGATAAATTCTCGAGCGTTCTTCTCGTTCACGATCTTCGCGCCCCAAATTTTGTCTTGAACGATGCTTTCACTTTTCCGCGCAGGTTTATGGACTCGGCGACAACGAATCGGTAGCAGAGGACTTGGGACTGCCGTCGAAGGTTTTACCGCCGCTGTGGGAAACACGCCTTTGGTGAGTAGGTCCGCATCGCTGACGAGGACGCCGTCGCTTTGGGGGTGAGAATTTCTCTAACCATCATCATCTTGCTTGTAGATCTACCTCCAGACACTGTCTGAACAGACCGGATGCAAAATCTTCGGGAAAGCCGAGTTTCAGAATCCAGGTGGGAGTATCAAGGACCGCGCCGCTGTCGGCGTCGTCCGGGATGCGGAAGAGAAGGGTCGGTAAGTTCATGTCCTGGAGCGTTGATGCGTAGTCGGGGTTAGAAGCGTTGACGCATATCTTCGTTCCGTACTTAGCATTCGACCAGGGGGAACGGTCGTGGAGGGAACAGCTGGGAACACGGGCATTGGATTGGCCCATGTGTGTAGGTCCAAGGGTTATAAATGCGTAATTTTCATGCCTGACACCCAGGTGAGCATATCTCCTTGTGTATCCGCCGTCATGGTCGTGTTTACATCCTGACATGTATCCTTACAGAGCCAAGAGAAGATTGACCTCTTGCGCATGCTTGGCGCGGAGGTGCACCCCGTCCCCGCGGTCCCCTTTGAGAACCCACGAAACTATAACCACCAGGCCCGAGAGTACGCCGCCAAACTCGACAACGCGATCTGGACCGACCAATTTGACAACACCGCAAATGCGTACGCTCACTACGTCTCCACCGGACCAGAGATCTGGGAACAGACGCAAGGCGAGATTGACGGGTTCATTTGTTCAACGGGGACGGGTGGAACGTTGGCTGGTGCAGGAAAGTATCTCAAGGAGAAGAGCGGCGGGAAGACGCAGGTGTGGCTTGCTGACCCTCCAGGGAGTGTGCTATATACGTACTTGTCAAGTGGTGGGAAGCTCGTTGAGCGATCGGGGAGTTCGATCACGGAAGGTTCGTCCACTTGTATTGCCCGTCTCACTCACGTGTTAGAGCTGGTATGCTGAAAGTTGTGATTATAGGAATCGGCCAGGGCCGTGTGACGGATAATTTGGCAACCGTTGTGAATGATTTGGACGGAGCACTCATGATTTCAGATGAAAAGTCGATAGCGATGTTATACCAGCTTTTGCATACAGAGGGCCTATACCTTGGTGCAAGCTCGGCTTTGAACGTCGTCGCTGCTGTAGAGCTTGCACAGAAACTAGGCAAGGGTGAGTCGTGCCCATGATTCGAGGTCTGTCGGGGGGGCTGACAGTGCTGTGGTACAGGCTCGAGCGTGGTCACTGTCTTGTGCGACGGTGCATACCGATACCAGAGCCGAGTGTTCTCGAAGAAATGGTTGCAGTCCAAAGGGTTGTACGAAGCTATACCAGAGATTTATAAGAAATATGCTGTCTTGGAGTAGTTTATCTTTTGCTCTTCGTGCGTTTTCCTGGCATCCAATAGATTGGTTTTTCTGGGACACGACTAGCACCAACATAAACCTGAAGGCGGTTGCAACAAAGACCCCTCAAGATATGCTACATTCTTCATGTTCTCATCGCGGGATGCTGTCCCATCCCTGCGTCTGATCGCAGTACTGGTGTTCTTCGTACTTCCAATGCTTACAATCAGCTCACCGCGCGCAACCCCGTCTGCAGTACTTCACGCAGCACCAAAGCACTCGCCGTCTCTCACAGTGCACAATTTATTCCTGATGAATATATACGCTCCCGTCTCTCTCCACCTCTTGCCCAAGTGTCCGAATCCTTCCGGTCCTCAATAAAACACTCTGCACATCCGTCTTCCAATCTAACCTCGGCATTGGCACTCCCTTGCCCAGATCGACTTTTTCGAAATCGACTAGGAGGTTTGCCAATCGACCCTTGGCCCTACGTCCTTGAGAGCTTTGGGACTGCGATAATGTTTCAACCCTCTCTTGGGGGAAGGCGGGCGCAGCCGCGTGCCCATTCTTCGGTTGGGTAACCATCCCACTTGACACTCTTCTCTCCCTTGATCTTGATTCCCCTGGCACTTCTTCTCCCTGGATCTCGTCCGTTACCGCAGCCTTCCCCCGCTTAGCCGCAGGTGACGGGGGTTGAAGAGACCGTCGGCGTTTCTTGCCCTTTCGCAAACTTGGTGCTCCTGACTCCCCGTTAACGGCACGCGCCTTGCCTTTTCCATTGTCTTTCGACATAAAGCTAGGTCTTTTCCATGTCTCTGGGTCGTGTGATTGGACGTGAACAGTGCTCGGCTGTCCCTCAGGTCTGGCAACGGGTACCTCCAAAGGCAACGCCTGCTCACCACTCAAAGACTCTGAGAAAAGCGAATGCATAGGAGACCGGAGCCTACGTTGTTCCGAGGGCAGAGCGGGAGAACTACGCGGACCTTCAGCGAGAGCACTGTTAACATTGTGTGTATCGGATAACTGGTTGACTGAGGGTGAATGCGGAAGCGTTGGTCGAGAGAGCGGTGTGCGTTGACTTTGGAGGATCGAGTGCATTTCGGCGTCGTCGTCCGATAACTGGGTCTCTTCGTGGTCGGCATCAATGTCCTCTCCGTCCTTAGCTATAGCCCCAGTATCGCCCTGCCTTAACCTTGCTGACTCCAGTTCGTCTTCTTCATCCTCTGTATCAGACTGCTCCACTTCGAGTGCTTCGATCTGTGGTGCACTAGGTACAGGCGGTACATTCGATTTCGGTCTTTCATGCTTTTGTATGCCGGTGTCAACATCACACTCTTTGGTAGCGTATAGGTCTTCTGTCGAAGAGGTGGCGTGTTCGTCGACCTGACTCAGAATTGATAAGGGCTCTGATAACATCCTAGGTGCGCGGCTCGATGGTTCTCTAGGCGTGGAGGTATCTCCAGGCTTGAACTCCTTAGCGAGAGTCGACGGGAAAGTCGGTGCATACAACTGTGAGATATGCGACTGCTGAGATTGTGAGTATGGCTGAGATGACCCCGTCCCGGACGTATCAGAGTTAGGTACCAGGATCTGGATTGGACCTGGTTTGTTGGGATCTGGACGGGGAGGTGGGATCCCTGGATGGGGCACCTTGCGTTTGACGTTATTCCGAATGGTGCTAGGAATGGGCATCAAGGGCGAGGGGACGGGGAGAGAGGAACTGAAGGGAGGATGGGAGGAAGGGTGAAGGAACTGGGAAGAGCGAGGCTCCGGAGAACTAGGTGGTTGAGGAGAGGGAGGAGGAGACGAGCGGGGTAGGGGTGATCGCTTAATGCGCTGTGCGGGTGTAGGTGGTTGGAGGGAATAGGTTTCCGAATAGGTGAGTGCGACGACGGAATCCGCGGCGGGAACGGGTTCCTCAGGATCTGAAACTGTAGGCAGGGTGTCTGGGTCGTCCTGATTTTCGGTTTCGTCCTCGACAGCAGGTATGCAAGCTATTACTGAAGGGGAGGGAGTGCCTCTGTGTGACGCTGACCACTCCGATGGGGTTCCTTGTTGTTGTTGTTGTTGGCTTGACGAGACTGTTCGCTTGGGTGTTGAGGGACGTGCTGAGGGGGCATCTTTTGGACTACGGGGCTCGGGTAGGTCTGCACCGTTTGGAGAGACTGGAACGAGTACGGGATCGACATCTGGCTCTGCAGGAGCAGACAATGGGAGTATGGATATGGCAATTGAGGACAAGTGAAACCGTGTACATACCTTTAGGTACCTCTTCCATTATTGGCTTGGTAGCGAACTTCCATCGATCGACCTCGAAAGTCTGATGGTTGTGGTGTTACGCCGTTCATGGAACAAAAAATACTTGGCTCACCCGCCAGCGCTTGTCGTATGCTCGCTTCAGATCGCGCGGGTGCTCTGACGTTGGCTTTCCAACATCTTCGACCGCTTTCTGGGGAGGGTTTTCAGTGATAAGGGTGGGTGGTGGTAGTGATGGAGGAGGAGGGAGAGGGAGAGGGAGAGGAGTTTCCTTTTCTTGTTCTTCTTGCTTTCTTAGCTTCAAGACGTTTCTATAAATTATGATTAAACCAAGACATCGATCGTGTGTACCGACTTACCCACCCCCACCATCCTGACGAAGACCTGTGATCCATTCTTTCAGCTTCTCATTAGAGTCGAGATCCAGAGGGTTTCCATATATGTGTCCGCCTGTGCCTATCAATTTGACATGACCGACCTCGAGAGAGAGGTGTGAGATGAGGGTGTTGCCTCTTATGTTTCCGCCGATAGGGCGAGGAGCAAATATTGGTCGAAATTGTGAGATAAAGACGAGAGAAAAGCGAGAGTCGACGAGTTTGCGGCCATGCAAGCTGAGTCAGGGGGTGAGATGGGTGGTGTGGGGATGTAGAGAGTTGGACTGACCGCTTGTACTCATCAACCGCGTCTTTAGCGATGCGGATGGATATCCTGTGTTCCTTATCGGAAGCCCAAGCCCATATGTAGCTGTTGTCCTCGAATGTCAGAAGCTGGCAGGGGCTGTTAGAAATAGATGGACGATGGGTGGGTGGTCAGGGATAACCTTACCTCTGCCAATTGCACTCTTTTCTTCCGTTGGAAGATGGGTGCGTTGTATAACTGTGCGCCGTAAGATTCTGCGACATCAATACAGTAACTACCTATCCAAGGGTTTGGGATTGATTCTGACATGAGGACCGTGTCAGCCTGGCAAGTCACCAAACGCGTTGTGAGGCTGTGACAATGTCCAAAATGCACGTGACCACAATTTTGACGCGACGCGAACTCCTTCACACGCAGCAGTGGAACGAACATCCATCAGTACCATTGCCCCCGCGTCAATACCTCCACGGGCACCACATCGTCTCGTTGCATAAATACCATATGCCGCGAAGGAAGCCAGCTCCAAGCGAACCGAAATCCTCGTACGACCAGGATGGACAGTACGCCCACCCAGAACAATGCCAACCTTTCATTCAACACCATGAACCGCACGTGTTTCCGATTACCCGAGTCATTCTGTGGTCTAACCATTCTCCACTTCAGTGCAAATCCGAATGAACAAATCAGTCGAGGTGTAGACAACTTGTTAAATCGCTATTCAAGTGCCTCTAGTTCATATAACACTGCATATAGGTACGATTGCACTGTTCTCCTGCGATACAACGGCGCTGATAGCATATAGCGTGCCAGAGTCTGTTGAACACGAAGGTCACCAGTCGAGACCACCTGAGCGATATCAGCCAGGTCAACTCCTTCCCACCATCATGACAGGTGAAACTCTCGACCTCGAGGGCCATGCGGCCCCATCTTCGTCTGGTCACGATCAGGACCCATTTACCGACCCCCACTCCCGACCCCCCTCGCAATACAGTCAACATTCTGATAGCAGACCCATCTCCCAGTACAGCCAGTACAGCCAATATTCAGCTGGTCGGTGGCTTCCCCAACCTCCAGCTGGCATTCCGCACGTCGTCGGGACGTCTTTCACCTCAGTGCCTACCTTGAACTTGTCACATGCTGAAAATGGTCTCCCAATGTCCCATAACCGGTCAGTCGACCACTTCCAACACGACACCGAGGCCTATGCTTCAGGTAATTACACCCGGGCCAGCTATCGCCAACCACGTTCAAGATCCCCAACTCCTTTTGCGGATGAAGAAGACTATAGGCTGGACGAAAATAACGTCGCACAATACACTGGCTATTCTCAACCTAGCCATCACCACCATGACTCGGAAAAGAACTATCTTGAATATAATGGCGAGTACGACATTTCACAATATGCGGATGTCCCAGGCGAAGACGATGAGTACATGGAAGATGGGGAAAAGACACCAGCTTTTTCCACATCGACCGACCCCGAGACGCCCCTCGAAACACGGCATTTTGGCCCTGCACCCATTGGCCGTGTTCGCCGCAGGCTTAAAAGGAAGCGCGTCCAACTCACAAACGGAAACCTAGTCGTCGATCTCACCGTTCCGCCAAAACTTGTGTTGCCCTACCGTGGAGAACCAGAGATGACAAAATCACGGTACACGGCTGTCACTTGTGACCCCGACGATTTCGAGAAAGAAAAGTTCTTTCTGCGACAGAATGAGAGCGGAAGGGCTACAGAGTTGTTTATTGTTATTACTATGTATAACGTGCGTTTCGTTGCATGTTCAACGTGGTCTGCGGGTTGGTACTGATGGACGAGGGTCGGCAGGAAGATGAAGTTCTATTTTGCAGGACCATGTATGGCGTGATGCGAAATATCGCACATCTCTGCTCGCGCAAAAACTCGCAAACTTGGGGTCCAGACGCGTGGAAAAAGGTAGTGCCTTGGTCCTAGATATCGGGCTCTCTTTCCCTAACACATATACTAGGTTGTGGTCTGCATCGTCGCCGACGGGCGAAAGAAGGTCCATCCCCGTGTCCTCGACTGCTTAACGCTTCTCGGGGTATACCAACCCGGGGACCACATGAAAAACACCGTCAACAATAAAGAAGTGACCGCCCATCTATTCGAATACACAACCTCCTTTGCCCTAGACCCAAACATCCAGTTTAAGTACCCGGACAAAGGTATTGTGCCTACGCAGATTATTTTCTGTATGAAAGAGAAGAACCAGAAGAAGATCAATAGTCATCGATGGTTCTTCAATGCGTTTGCGCCGATGTTACAGGTGGGTAGGGTGGAAAGGTATGAAAAACTGAGCTGACGGTGTGGTAGCCGAACGTGTGTGTGCTGTTGGATGTCGGGACTCGCCCAGGAAACAACAGCATTTATCGACTGTGGAAGACGTTCGATGTCAACTCGAACGTGGGTGGCGCCTGTGGGGAGATTGCGGCATACAAGGGCAAGAACTGGAAATATCTCTTGAACCCCTTGGGTAAGCCCCTTTTGTGCTGATAGGAACTCGCATACCTGACCATCTCGAAAAGTCGCTGCGCAGAACTTCGAGTACAAGTTGAGCAATATTTTGGATAAGCCAACCGAAAGTATGTTCGGGTATATTAGTGTTCTGGTGAGTATTTTCCATACCGTGTCTATCTGTGCAGAAAAGCATTGATGTGTGGATCAGCCGGGTGCATTCTCCGCATACAGGTGTGTGTTTGAGAGTGGCAAGGAGTGTTGGTGACCTTACGATCTCACTTACATACACACAGATACATTGCCCTTCAAAATGACAAAGATGGACAGGGTCCTCTCGCGTCCTACTTCAAGGGCGAAGTTCTCCACGGCCGGGACACAGACATATTTACGTCGAACATGTGTAGGTGGATCACATCAATCTTTGGGTTCGTACGCTAACAAGCTGACAGATCTTGCGGAGGATGTGAGTGACTTCCGAACTCGATTGTAGGCCTGTTCTTATGCTTTTGAAGCGCATCCTTTGTTTCGAGCTGATAGCGAAGGCCAACTCTAACTGGTGAGATCCTCGCCTCTTCTCTTTTCCGAGTCCTGCTCATTGCCTGATTCTCGTTCTCCCCAGGGTACTCAAATATGTCAAGGGAGCCATCGGAGAAACCGATGTTCCCGAATCACTCCCTGAATTTATCTCTCAACGCCGAAGATGGCTTAATGGTTCCTTCTTCGCTGCCGTTTATGCGATCGCACACGTTGGTCAAATCATGCGAAGTGGACACAGTCCATGGAGGAAGGTGACATTATTTGTGGAGACGGTGTATAACTGTATAAATATGGTATTTTCGTGGTTTGGAATCGTGAGTTTATACCTATCTGTCTTCTTTATTAAAGTTTGGAATGAAATGCTGATGAAGTTTTGGGATAGGGGAACTTTTACCTGTTCTTTGTGAGTTCTGGATTGTTGCCGTCAGTGGATATGGAACTGGTCAGGCTGACGAGGCGTGGTGCTAGGTCGTTCTGAGCTCGTCTTTGGAAGACAAGTCGTTTGGCTTGTCGAACATCCAATACTTCAATGCGATAGTCCAGGTCCGTCGCACTCCCCCGTCACCAACAACTCCTTCTGATGGAGTGATCTGTTGATAGTACTTCCTAGCCTCAATCATCATTGCTTGTTTCCTCATGTCGATGGGAAACAAGCCTAAAGCGTAGGTTCCTATTATTCCTAAGAGTTTCTCTTTAACATGATAACCAGCGCCCATCGAAAATACAAACTCGCGTCGGTCTTCTTGGCCGTGTTGATGGTCTACTTGATCATAGCGTCTGTGCTGTGCGGGATAGCAGCTGCCTCGCAAAGTGGGGGAGGGGTCGTACTGTTAAGTGTTGTTGTCACGTACGGAGGTGCGTCTCGCTTTTATTGTCAGTAAGGGAGCGATGTACTGACGTTCAATGTCTCTTCGAACGCGAACGTGGGCGTGTAGTCTACGTCCTGAGTAGCCTCCTCGCGTTTGATCCATGGCATCTCGTGACGAGCTTCGTGCAATATCTGCTACTGACGCCGACATACGTGTGCATATTGAGCATGTAAGTCAGTTTTATATTGTTGGTGGAGTTCCATATGTCGTAACCGCCGATGTCAGATATGCATACTCGAATTTAGACGATGTACGCGTCTCCCTTCCTCCCGTTCCACACCTAACTCAGTGTCCCTTCGCCTCGCACATAAATATAAATATAGATTTCATGGGGCACCAAACAAGATGCGGTACCCGACGCGGACCTCGGAGCCGCCGTGCAAGATTCCCATTCCCAAGTAGACATCAAGATGCTCGCCGAAGCTGCGGACGTGAACGGGATATACGAAGAAGCCCTCGATTCGTTACGGGCTGCCAAGTTTTCCGACGTTGGTGGTGCACGGGGAGGTGCCAAAGCAAAGCCTGGTATGGTCAAGGCGAACAAGCCCAAGGCGATGAGTGAGAGGGAAAAGGAGCAGGCTGCGATCGATTATTATGCAGACGTGAGGACAAATGTGTTGCTGACGTGGGTGTTGTCGAACGTGAGCGTGGTGCTTTACTTTATTTCTTCGCCGATATCCCTGATGCTGGACGTTAAACTAGGGTGTTCTCCTCCTGCTCATACTCTCTGGCACGGACTCGTCGACTACTTTCAACCCCGACGTGGGTGTATCGAGGAGTAAAGGGTATCTGATGTTCATCCTGGCATTCGCGGCCATCACGAACCTGGTGGTAGGTGTACGGTCTTTCTATTGGCTCGGAAGCTGGAGCTGACATATTGGTGACATCAAGCGCCTGGGAGGGTCAACGCTTTACCTTTTGACGAGGATCTTCACGCAGTGAATGGTCGAACGAGTCAACTAATGATGTTGGGGATCATATCTACAATATAGTAAGAACGCATCGATCCATCCATCTTCATATTCTTTTATGTATCGATTTATCTTTATCAATACCAAGTCAGTCATAAGGAAAAAGTTTCTGTCCCATCCACAGAACGTTAGTGGTCCCTGGAAGTGTTTCTAGATTATAAAAGCCCTGCCTCGACATGGACAACCCGAATATTTACCACTCTGGTCCCGCCCTTGTTCCCTGCGAGTTCTGCTTGCAACTCGGGGACGTGGTGACCTTGCGTGGCCACTGCAGTACCAGCTCGTGTCGTTGGGTTCTGCACCACAGTGCTCGGCAAACATAATACCTCTATAATAAAGTGTTCTTAGGTATTGCTCTCTGCTGCATCTCAGTGTCGTGTTTGTCTTGTACATGCATTCGGAGAAACTGTCCTGCAGTGTCGATGTCCACGGCGTTTAACAAGGGACTTTGAACCTGGGTCCCTGCTTCTAGGACTCTATGCAGCGTAGTTCAGCTCTCTAAAGGCCGCCGATCCCCGAAGTCATTCATGACTAGATGTATCATGACGTACACCATTCCGTTGCGCAGGCCGATTTCATGCTCGCATAGTAGACTTGTTGCAATACATAGGACACTCTCGGAGCAAAGCAACCATCCAATCGTTTCAAGCACCACATCAACCTATTCTGCTAGCGTCCGTGGTAATCCGTTGTAGTACCACTTAGGCCTACCCTCGCTTATACTCGCACTGTGACCCGCGGTGGTTAGGCGAACAGATACTCGTAAAATGACCCTTTATCGGTTCCCATGGGCCCAGCTAACCCTTTCTTGCCGTGCTTCGCCTTTCCTCTCGCGCGTTGCCCGCCCATCTTGCGAGATGTGGGTGGGCGACGTGGGGACATGCGTGCTGGGGAGGGAGAAGAAGTTGCGCGGGGATAAAGTGCGGGGAGGCGGTCTCCGTGGACGCGAGCACGAGCGCGGGAGGGCGTCATGTCTTCTGGTTGGATATCAGAGCGGGAGTCGGTCTGAGGGCCCACAGCGGAGTCCCGGAGGCGGGAGGGTGTGATGGTCGTATCTGGTAACGCAGGCTTGGAATCGTCAACTTCAACATGCGTAGATAGGGAAAGCGATTCCATAGATGCTGCAAATCCTCGATCGCTCTCATTATCATTATCCGAGTCGATTGGATCGACTTCAAAATCAGAGCCGCCGATGATGGACCACGAGGCTGGAGAGGAAGGACGGGATTCTGCAATGTCCGAGAGTGAGCCTGTCGGTTGGTGGGTGTCACCAGCTATGGAATCGACGTCTGAGGTATCGGTTGTATTGTACTCTGATCCGTCCGTCGTGTTGAAGTCGGAAGGATTGGCATCCGAGGCGTGGAAATCGGAGGCGTCGGTCGTGGGTGGGGTGTCTAGTGTTCGACTCGCACGGCTAGAACGGGGGTGTGGGCGGGTGATGTTGGGACGGAGGAGGTAGGTTAGACGGTATCCGTCCGTTTCCTTGCCTATGTACGAGAGGTGAGGTGTATCAATAGAAAAGATGAAGATGCAGGGAGAGGACACGCACTAAAACTGACGACACCGTACCACCTCGCCACACAATGGACAACATACCTTTCAAATCCACCATCGCCATAGCCAAGCGTATCAGCAGGAGAACCAACTTTGACAGCCCATACAAGTCTTCCTGCTTCTCTACTGACCTCTCTGATATCTTCCCTCTCTCCGACTGGCTCCCCAGGGAAATGGAGTAGACCTTTGCCTTCATCGGGGTTCAAGTACGTTCCGCCTTCTAGCCACTCTGCGAGGTGTGATTCTACGGCTTTTACGAGGGCCGCGAAAGAGGCACGGGCACGGAGGGTGCGTCGAGCACCACGAAGAGAAAGGGAGAAGAGGCCGGCGGATGATGTGGAGGGGTCGGAGGGGGCATGAAGAGCAGGGGAGAGGGGAATGTTACGAGGAAGGTAAGGAGGAAGGGGATTGGGAAATGTGGGGGAGGGGACCTGTAGTGGATGTGCAAGGTCAATACCGGATGGGAGTGTTATGTGCGGATTGTGTGTGAATTTGGCTATCAGGCCCAGGTGGTGTATGATATGAGTGGGGAGAAATAAGACAACGAATAGATGTAATTGTGCCCACCGTTCTCCTGCCTTCTGACCCAGCGCTTTCCTTCATGATCCACTCGGTCTTTCCTGGTCTTGCGTGGGAGAGGTGAGGGATCTTTGGAAGAGATATGAAGATGGGCGAAACGGCTAGAAAGCCTTGAATTCCGAAGGATAGCGGGGAAGGATAGAGGGACTGTATCAGCGTCCGCTTGGATAGCAGCTCGAGCTGGTGAAGGCACGGGAATGGGCGCTTGCGATGCTTGAGGAGAGGGAGGGATAACGAACTGTGTGGGGAGTTGTTCGACGTCTGCCATGTTAAATGATATGATCTATGTACCGTGAAAAGAGGAGAAAGGGGGGGCGAAGGATGACTGCCCGTAGATAGTGACTTGTATTGTGGCCGGTGCCGAGTGCCTAAGATAAATAAGCCTACCCATAGATCCGAATAAGACTGGGTCCTCCGACTCGGCTTGGGCCACCTCGTCTCATCCTTCCAACCTGAACGACCCGAATCGCGCCCAGAGTGACACAATTTATCGAATTGTCTAAGCACTCGGAGGCTCTCATCTATGACTCGTCCGAGGCGATTGTTCTACACACGAACCCGGAGCCTGATCCTTTCCGCGCGGATGCGACAACGTACTACACACCCCAAACGATGATTCCACCCACACCTCCCCAAGGCACGCATTCGCGCACCGCTTCCCGCGAAGAAGACATTATATGGTCTCTCCGCACACAGCTCGCCCTGCAACAAGAGTTGTACGCCCAGTAGAGATTGACTCTGACAGGCCGGTTCGAGAGCGCTCAGAGAGAGAACGAGAAATGCAAGAGCGTGCCTCCGTTCCTGGAAGGAGAAAGCCGCAGAGCTAGAGGAAATGTGTCATCACCTCGAGGAAGAGGTAGACAACAGCCGTCAAGAGAGCATGGAGAGAAGTAACATGGACGAGGCGAGCGGCGAGGCTTTGCGTCAGCTCCATCGCCAGATCTCACAGCTCGAACGAGAGAAAAGTGATGTCGAGGCAAAGGAGGAAACTCTCCGCACACAGCGTAGCGTTCTGGAGAGGTCGGTGAAGAGGAAAGATGACAAACTAATCAGGCTCAAAGAAGCACTCAAACTTTGAAAGGCGACATCGAGGGCCTCGGGAGCAAGATCTCGACCATGGAAGAAGCAGGGAACGACAGCGAGAATCGAAAAAGCGAGCTAGAAGCCGAACCCCACGATGCGTTGGATGCTCGAGACGCCTTCGAGAAGGGGCGTGACGAGGTATTTGTTCCGTTTCCTTTATTTTATCTCATCTCTCAAGACCATCTATAGCTTGAGGAGCAACTCCACCAGGAGCGCGAGCACGCATATGGGCTTACTCAAACCATGCAAGAACAGGAAGGTCGACTCTCACAGCTCGACGTAGAGCTCCAATTCATGGAGAACGTTTCGCGTCTGGAAGACAAGATCAGGGATCGCGACACCGAAATCGCTTCCTTGTCCGGGAAGGTTATCGAGCGTGCGACTGAGGCCGAAGAACTTCTCGAACAGCTATCTTTCTTTAATACGCGAACAAGCTTGTTCTGGTGATGCTCAAAAACGCGATTTGGGGGAAGCCATCATTCTGGAAAGGAAGGCCCGAGAGCAACTCAAGATTACACTCAGAGAGAAGGCCATTTCAGATATCGCGCTTGGCAGTTTGAAGGAGCGGCTCCATTCCTTATCAGAGGAGATGTCTCGGCTGCGTGCCCAAGTTCACCAGCTGCAAAAGGAAGGTGCAGACAGGAAGGTCACGATTGTTCACCTCAACAAGCAAGGAACTCAAGATAAGGAGGACATTAACGAGCTAAACATCGCGCCTGGTTCCAAGCAACAGGTGCTAAAACTTGTAAGCTTTTACTACCATGGGTCTGCAAGCAGGACCACCCACTTATTGCGCCTCAGATGAAACGCAAGCATGAAGTACGGGGAACGTCTCTATGTCCGACCCTGAAAACACCCAGAAGAACCATAGTGCCGGCGTAATCACTTTGCCGAGAACTTTGTCTTCTATAACAAGGCTTGAAAGCTTGACCACTCATTCTTCGACTTCGTAATGTTTACTTGCTCTTAAAATATCGGTTTCGTTTTCCGCTGATTGGCTCCCTTGCTGTCAACTAGGACACTCGCTCTGCTTGTTTGATATTGGAGTATGTATTCAAAACCACACTGGATACCCTTCGCCGTTGTGCACTGATTACTACGCATCCCAAGACCTTATGCGACGTCCTCCAAGACTGGTCGCTGTAGTGCCCATCCTAATGTACAATCTCTCACAGGATCCATGACTTGGTAGACCACCCCCACAAATATCGCTTCTTCTTCCTCACGTTGCATGTCTTGGTCTGTAACCTTCGACAAGAACAGGAGCACAAAGACTGACAAGCCAGCCCAAGGCACCAGAGTGATGAAACGGCACTAAACATCATACCGATACACGTCACGGATAGCGGTCTGAACCACAGGCGGTCGAGTCCATGATCTGGTTAGGTTATTGAGCCGAGCGCGCTTGGGCCTAGGCCTGCGAGCACCAATTGGTCTTTAAGGTATTTGTCCACTTTATAATTCAGCATGGCGCTGCCCAACCGTGCCACCCAACGAACAGAACTACGTGGATTGTAACGGTCAGTCGAAATGTCAGTGGAAAGAGAATGTCCCCACGAAAAGTATTATAGCATTGATGACAGCTACATGGTTGCTCGGTAACGAAAAGCGAGCATGGATCGCGAGAGACCTGAACCGGCGAACACCAAGAACCTGCGCTGCTCTTAACCTACACGAGATCCGAGTCGTGCCAGCCTCACCCGTTCACCCGAGTCTGGTTACTGTTTCCCATGGCTCGTTCAATCAAACCGAGTGAAATAGGAAAGATCATGGAACCAAGAAGGATTGGATATCTGGGCTAGAAATTGAGTAAAATAGTGGCTAGATGTACCTGACGCAACTTCGAGATCATCTGAATGGAGAGAATTGTGCCAGCACCCATGCATACCCATATCTACCGGGGAATATCCAGCTACGATAGTCACGAAGACCGAGACGAAATAAAACACCACCAGCAAAATCATACCAGAGGCGAAGGACCCATACAAGACTGCGCAAACGTCGTACGAGCGGAAATTTCGAGAGGTAACGTGGATTCACAACTGAGGACCCCATAACACCGCAGGCAGGAAAGTGAATCACAGCCAAGTATCTGTGCTACTGATGCCACTCCAACGAAAAGTTTGAAGCACAAATCCAGAGGTCACATGACAAGCGTAGTAAATTTGACGTTTGAAACGCGATTTCAATAAAGGCCAGCCAACATATGGTATTGTGTAAACTGAGTTTGATAACTTCAAATTTTCCACACTTATCATGAGTTCTGTTTTTGCCCTTTGATCTTTTCGTCAGAGTGGCATCAGCTAGCTAGCGTAGATACTTGGCTGTGATTCACCTTCCTGCCTGCGGTATAAGAGGATGGAGTCGTCCGACGCAACTGACTCTCAAGGACATATTCCCCGGGCAGGCAATTATCGACAAAGGTCCGAGGATCCAACAGACGATGACTTTGGTAGAACTCCAAC